>JBCNJP010001468.1:0-89897 GCA_039602395.1 Deinandra increscens subsp. villosa | reverse complement strand
TAACCACTAACGGAGTTTATACCGCTAAGGGGTGCGAGCAAACCAGGACCACAATCATTAGTTACAAATACTAAACGAATCAGAGTTAATCCAAACATATGTCATAAATAAGTCTTAATACGCAGCGGAAATAATGTCTTTAGCACTAACCACGTGCTTTACAAATCATTGTCTTAAAATTCCCAACTTAATTTAAATAAAAGAAAAATGTCTTCGTGTGCCATGCCAACCCACTTCGGATACTCCTCAGCGATCTGCAAAAGCGAAAACCACACAAGTGTCAACCTAACGGTTGGTGAGTTCACAGTGGGCATGTCATGCAGCGGCCCGGTCTCATAAGCGTATGTATCAACGTATAAATAAGTAATAGTTTTGCAAAACAATTGCCAAGTGTTGAATTTTCGAATATGCACTAGTTAAGTAAAGATTAAAGCGGTCAACCGATATCGCGGGTAGCTAATCCGGTTTCCATGCACTAAGGAAGTTCGTACCAAAGCTGACGTAACAGTGTTCGGCATTTGCCGATGGTTTGTGCCTCCAGTTGTGTTCCTCATGGGACCCACAACTAAAATAGGCTGATATTGCACTCCGTTCGGCCTCCAACCGGTTGGCTACACATTTGTGTACCGCGGAGCAGGGTTGTCAACCCTCAGTAGATCTACCCAACATCCCCTCGCTTCACAAATTAATGGTACTAAATTGTTGAGGACTTTTAAGTTTTCAAGGCATCCTTAGAAATCATGTGATATCATTTGGTTTAGACTTTAACCTACACTAGTCATATTATAAACCGTTTGTTCTGGATTTCATTTGAAATCCTAAAAAGAGTTTAAGTGTCAAGATGATTGTTCCGGATTTCATTTGAAACCCCAAGGGTGGACAGATGCAAGTGTTCCCATAAAACACTCCAACTTCCATAACAGATATCCCATTTGGCGATACCTCAAAATGTCAGCGTTGTTTTCCGTTAAGTATATTCGTTGTGACCCAAACGGGCTCACAATTAAAGGGTTAGTGAAACTCACCTTAGGTTGCTCAGCTTACACTTCAAATAATCCAAAGTATGTTTGCTAACGAAGACCTAATTATCACATTGAGGTCTTAGGTGTTAGGATGTGTCTAAGCTTTAACTACGTCACTATGGCCCATAACATAGCACGTTGGAACTACGACTCGACATACCGACACACGACACCGATGGTTGATCATAAACAAGGGTTCACATAATTCAGAAATCAAAGCATGTTTCATCATTGCATAATCATGTAAGTCATGGCATAACATTCAAATAAGTTGCACAGGTTTGGGTTTTGGTCTGGTTACAGTTTCGCTACACAGTGTCGCTACACAGTTTCGCTATGTGCACGGGCAGCACTTTCGCTAGGGAATACCTGATGACACAGTTTCGCTAGCTAGTTTCGCTCGAAACTGTTGACACAGTTTCGCTAGCATAGATTCGCTCGAAACTGGTTTGAACTTTCGTTCAGGGGTCTATGGTTGTTTCGCTCGGTAGTTTCGTTCGAGCAGGTATACTTGGTTTGCACGGCGACACTACAGTTTCGCTCTATAGTGTCGCTGGATGAAGATATACATAGTTTCGCTAAGTAATTTCGCCCAGAGAACTTCACAGTTTCACCAGTCGCGAAAAACTCGTTTTTAAGACAAAAAATCAATCTAACAGCTTCCATATTTCATGCAATTCATTATCTAGCATGCATAGACATTTACCAGCATCACAGAAGCAAGTTTAACACCTTAAACATGGATTTTCATCATCAACTCACCAAAAACACATTTTAAGCATAAAATGACCTAACTAGCATGAATCTTCATTATGGTTTGATTTCACACGTAAAGTTACAGACTTTATGATAGATCTAGCATTCCTAAGCATCATATCAGAAGATCAAGTGATTCCATGGAGGTTTGGTCATGCTTTAAAGGAAAACACATAGAATATGCAAGAAAAGGTGGTTTTGGGACTCACTTTTGATCTCCAAGCTTGATGGATGATGGTTCGGGGCTGAGATCACGACGGCTCGTGGTGGTTCTTGGCTGACCAGATTTCACGAGATGGAGAGGAGGGTGTGTGTGTGTTTAGTGTGAGGTGATGCAAATGAGGCTAATTAGGGTTTATTAAGTCTTTATATATCAGGAGCTAGTTTCGCTGGCTGTTTCGCTGGCCAAGCGAAACTGGCTCTGTAAATCAACAGTTTAGCTACCGAGCGAATCTATAGTGTCGCTCGGTAGTTTCGCTGAAATCAAAAGTTGAGCAATTTGTCACATAATCAAGAATTTACAATTTGTCATGCTATTAATAATATCAAATCATGCGTTCAAATCACATTGCACATAATGACAATAAATAAATGAACACATAACACATATGGACGGGTTCGGTGATCAACCAAAGGTCATGGACGTATTCAGCCTAGTTAAGCATTAGTTACTAAGTTAACACTTATAATGTAACTAACGGAGATTGTCTAACGGAAATTAACCTCGGAATTCTCGGATGTCACATCCTTCCTCTCAATCCTCAAAGGGCAAAGCTCCAAAAGAAATAGAATCAAATGATGATTCTAATGAGGAAAACAAAATGAGAAAAAGAAGACTGCTGCATCACAAAAGAAAGAGAGAACAAAGGCCAATGAAGAAAGGCCCACCCAGGCAAAACAAAATTGTTTGGTGGACAGTTAATGAAGACACTTTTGACTTCAAATTCCAGTGCCTAAGTGGGATCACCAGAGTAGTGAATGCTCATCTTGCCACCAGAATGCTTGACATGTTCCAACTATCGGATATCTATGCTAAATTGCAAGGGATAATGAGTTTGTCCAGAGCTGAGCTCCTGCTGAGAATGAGCATAGAACCAAAAGTGCTCGAGCATGGATTGTTCTCTGAAACTCAGGTTGATGAAGATACTGAAGAAAACACAACCAGTCCGATAAAATTTGTGATTTGGGAAGAAGATGAAAAACTCTTCTATGTACACATGGCAGATAGCAGCTTCACAACCCATAAAGCAATTAATGTTCAAGATCAGTGGAATGAACAAGATTGGGAAGCTCTGCAACATGTTAAGGTCACATGACCAGCATGGGTGATCTCTCAAAAGATGTGAATGCAGGGGATAAGTTCTTTGATAAGTAGGTCAAGGAGAAGAAAATTTTTGGGTACAAGTCAGTTTTTGAAGATAAACATTGAAGTTGAAGAATAATTTGACAGCATCAGCTTAGGGGGAGATTGTAAGCAATATTGCGCTTGGAAGATTTCCGGCTGAATGCCAATTTTGTATAGTTCCGGCTGAAATTGAAGTTGAAGCGGAATTCCTACTTCAAGCGGAACTGGCGGTTGAAGCGGAAAGAAGCAGTTTTGTCCCTTAGCGAATATTCCGGGTGAACTCTATTATCCACCAGATAATGAGTTCAACCGTACTTTTCCTGAGATGTCTTTTCAGCAAGTCCATTCCTGCAAAAGCTTCTCGTATGCTTCTACATCTGATTCAAGCCGCTTTCCTAAAGTAGTATGGTGCTGCAAACACGCAAGATATTCCAATTGTCGATGTTTATTCTTTTGGTAGTTTGTATTTGACTTTTTAGTTTACGGTCTAGATTAGATCGCATGAGATCAATGGTTGTCATTGATCTCATCAGCACTATATATAGCTTAGTTAGCTCTAGTTTACAAATCACGGTTATCTTTGTTGTTATCAGTTCTTGAACAACTTGTAATAGTGTAGCTTCGAGTTAATGCAAATAGTGCCAAGTATTTGATACTTTGTTGTTACTATATCTTTGCAAATCAAGCTTTTACATTATACACAAGAACTTAATATTGCTTGAGTAAGGTGAAATATAACTTTAATTCCGCAGGGTTATATTTGCAGGTAAGGGCTTTGTTTTAGTTTAACTCTAACTAATAACGATCCTACACTACGTTGTGAGTTAGTCTGGTTGGTTGTTAAGGAATTTTCCTGAGGAAAGAAGTCCAGTATTTGTTGTCCATGCTTTTCACTAATAAAACTTATTATTATTTTTTTTGTCTATTCTGAAATTGTCGACCCATGTGACTAACTATGCCTTTGGGTCTTTAATCGTTTAGACTTGTAACCACCGTCCATCACTTCACTTTAAAAGGTTTATTAGGAAGGTAATGCAGTAGTTAGAGGTTTGCTTAAAGACGAGCAAAGTCTAAGTGGGGGGATGTTTAATGTGCTTTAAAATACACATCATTTAATTAGTAAAACACCCACGAATGTTGATAGTTTATGCCTATTTTGGTCTATTTTACCCTTGGTTGCTGTGAAATGTCGTAAACAGGTAATTAGAGGGGGGCAAAGTGACATTTGAGGATTTTAGGAAGTTTTGGGGCTGAATTGTACAAGAATCAAAGATCTCGCTTTTTCTCCACATCACGACCCGTGATAGCCATCACGGCCCATTTCGAAGCTAACCGGAGAAACCCTGATCCGTTAATTCATGGTGGCGCTTACGGCCCGTGACCGGGTAACGAGTCGTTACGCCCCGTTTCCGAAACCCTAATATTTCACTATAAATACCCAACCATTTTGCCATTTCGAAATGTTGCACAATTGAGACCAGTAAGGTTCGGTTCCAGAAGAGTTCCAGAGCTAGAAGTCGAAGATTTCAAGGATACGAAGTGTTTAATCATTCGTGTTATCGAGTTATTCGAAGATTCGGCCATTGATCGACTTTGGTTTGCGCTTACAATCATGTTTATTTACATTTCAATTGGTGTTTTCTTTAGTTTAGCTATGAGAGGCTAACTCTCTTGATGTCATCTAAGACATCAAGATTTTATTGTTTTACCTATGATTTGACGTTGACAATGTTACATAATGATTTTAGTATAATGATTATGATTCCGTTTGCATGTTAAAGATATGTTGTTGAATGATGAGTTTGATCATTTCCTAGTAGTATTTGGTTTGGTTGGTAGGATAGACGTATTCTGCTTGTTGAATTGATGCTATTTCTTACTTGTTATCTAGCGATTTCAATATATGTTTAGGAACTCTAGCGAACTTAGATAGGAACTGGTGATTATGCATGTTCAATAATCTGTCTTGATTGAAGTATGTCTCTATGTTTGGTCGTGAATCTTAGCTTCCATGTCTTGGGTAAAAGGAATAGTGAAATGACTATAATACTACATATGTTATGGTATGTAATTGGGTTATAATTCATTAATCCATCATGGTTAATCAGAATAGGATTGGTCTATGGTCCTAGGTCTTAGATCATGTGTTTAGTGTCCTATAGCTAGGTCATTAATTTGTGAATACATCATTATGGCTGTGGTTTTAATTGCCGATTTATGAGTTTAGCAACTATAAATGCATTAGACAGTTACTATACAAATGTCAATGTCAGGACAAGGTAATGCATGAATAGTGGTCAGTCTTAGATGATATCTGCTTCTTTATTCTGATATTTTATCTACTTCGTTATTGCTACCATCAATTTGCTTTCTTATTGGCTTTCTAACAGTTATTAGGAATTGTGACAGAATTATAATGGTGATAATTAGGTTTAGTTTGATTACCCCATTGCTTCTGTAAGTCGACCCTGAGTTACTCTTAATGCTACCATACGGTAGGTCCGCTTTCCTATATGTGCATGCGTAGTTACAAGATGATTTAGGTTTATAAATTTAAAGATCATTTTTGCATTTTTATTTATATATACTTGTGTGCATCATGTCGCCCGAGGTCCCATCATTCGTCTCAAGCATCGCATCATGAGGCGAAAGACCTTCGTTACCGCAGAAGGCAACCAATTCCATCGCAACAACCACCCATATTTCTCCAAGCTCCACAACAACCTCCACCACAACAGTTCTACCATGCAAACCAACCACCAATTACCCGTCAAAATCCATTATACAATCAACAAGGGTATAGGTATGGAGTAGAAGGGTATGGTGTCAAAGAAGATTGGCAACAACAAGAGGAACAGTGGGATCAAGATTGGTATGATCCAAATGAAGAGAGCATGTTCGGATATGGTTCAGGGGTACAAAATGAAGTTCCAAGAACCAGGCACGAGCTCAACCGCAAAATGTGGCCCCAAATGGTCAAAGAGATCAACCGCCAAGAGGTGTTCCACAATTTAACCAAAATGATAATGGAGATAAAATTGGAAGGGGGAGACCCTAGGGTCATAGTGAACGCACCAGTGCAAGGTGTCGCAAGTCATTTCAAGCCGGTCGTTATGCCAAGCTCCGAAGCTGTGGTTTTTTCAATCGGGGCTAATAAAAGAGCCTTTTAGGTCAAACCTCAATATTTGGGGCATCTACCAGAATTCTATGGGTAAAGAATAGAGGAGCCTTACCTCCACATTCATTTATTTGAGTCAATATGCATCACCATTGGAGCACCTGGGTTCATAGCATGGGATGTTAAACCGATGCTTTTCCAGTATACAATAAAAGATCGGGTGAGGAGATGGTTTGATAGTTTGCCCATGGGAAGTATCTACACATGGGAACAAATTCAAGAAGATTTTCTAGAGGAATACTATCCCATGAGTAATGAGTAAGACAAGGGAAGTCAATGAGCAAATTCAGTCATTTCAGTAACATTTAGGGGAACCGTTTCACGAAGCGTTTACAAGGTTCAAGGATTTGTTGAGAAAGTGTCGGCATCATGGTATACAAACGTGGGATTTAATCAAATCATTCAATGAAGGCTTAGTTCCTGAAGATGTAAGGGATCTAAACTCAGTCAGCAATGGTACTTTTCTGACCAATGCGGAAGCGGTAGATTGGGGGCACATGGAGCGGATGAGTGCCACTCCGAAGAGACTTGCTCATAATGGTAGAAGATCGAGATCCTCATTGGTCAAATCTCTAGACTACGAGGCGGAGGAAAGGATAGAGAATCTCTGACAGCAAAATCTCCTTTTGGAGAAGCAGGTGGCCCCGGTAAAGTTGGGTGGAGCACCCGAAGAGGCAAATGCAAGTGGGCAAATTCCAGTGTGCACAAATTGTGGAGAGTTGGGCCATCTTGCGGGCTATTATCCCGCAACAGTAAAGAAGGGTGAAGTGAGAACGCCTGAGCATCGGATCGTCTACTCGATCTAGCTATCCGGACATCGAAACGTAATTAACCGATTGTTTTATTGATCAAAACGAACAATTACAATCAGTGTAAACACAGAGAATTGACACAGAGATTACACACTCAGAAACACACACTTAAGATTTGCTCACACGCTCAGAACCACTAAACACAAAGACCAAACTACTATTTATACACGACTGGCCGAACTTCCACCGAACCCCAGGTTTGGCCGGTCCGAACTTCAGGTTTGGACCTAGTTCGGCCAACCCTATATTGACTTGAACTTGGTCTTCGTTCGATACTTCACACGACGCACATTTCAGGTATCAACAAACTCCTCCTCGTCGTGTGCAATATCTCTTCTCTAAATTCTTCAACATCATCAAAAATGTATCTTCAATCAAGCTCCCCCTCAAGTAAAGAATTTGCTTATCCAACAAACTGAATCTTCGAACAAACTCCTCCTCAACTCAATCGAAGCTTGATTTTGAATACTAGACGACATTCAGTGTATCTCTGGTCTTTATCAACAAATCCAGAAGACTTGAAGTTGTGATATCTTGCACGACAGCATCCTGCATTATCACTTAAATAATCTTGGCACAAAATGTCTCTTCGAGACTCCAAGATATGATTTTGAAAATTGATTTTATATCACGTGTTGATCAGATCAAAAATAAAGCAGAAACAAAATCTTTTTGGCTTTTTGAAACTTTATATTAAAACACACCTAAAATCTTTTTGATACTTTTCTTGATATGAAATAAAATTGCAATACAGAATCAGACACTATTTTTGGTATGAGAAAGATCACTATACGGGATCATATTGATCATAACGCACTGAACTACACTTCAATTTCAATTAATTGAAACACATAAGCCATGTCGATTGCTGATATAATTTGTCCATCTTAAGCTCAGACAGAATCATACTCATAACATCTGGATATGTTAAGATATTGATTAGATTTGCTTTGACCAGTGTACCCCACACTATCAGACATATTCAGACAATTTCTGTTTGTCTTTCTTTTTCTATTGTGTGATTGCATTTGTGAACTTTCACATTGCATAATATTTTTCATGATACAGTCAACTGTGTTCCATGCAAAAAGAAACAAGAACGTTAAATCGTCTACCTTAAGGTCGATCTTTCGATACGCAGATAAGGCCTCGGATTTAACAAAATAAAAAAATAAAATAAGTTGAAGTTGTATAACTCAACAACAATCAGGTCGGTACTCCCGTACACGCAGAGAAAGTCCGATGAGTTATACGAAACACCAAAGAAAATAAAGCAGAACGTCAAACGAACAACGATCAGGTCGATCTTTCGATACGCAGAGAAAGTCCGATCGTTTGACAAGATAAAGAAAATCAAACAAGATTAAATTTTTGCAAAATGAACACATGTATACACAGTGACTTCTCATTTTGAATTTCACACTTATTTCTTTTTGTGTCATGAAATATGCATCAAGATGTTATCCACATGGTCAAGCATTAGTATTTAGTGTATATCACATCTGAATACTTTCTGATTTGTCGAGCCTACCAAGCACATCAAACAATGATCTTATGGCCCTTTCATCTACTTTATCCATAAGTCAGATACGTATGCCATTGTACCATCATTTCCCAATGATCAATTTCTCACAATTTTATATTGTGCATGTATTCACCTTCCTTCCTTATATATTTTGCATGTATTGACCTTCTCCCCATACCATGCATTTTCTCAATTACTCCCCCTTACTGACAATTCTCCCCCTTAAAATGAAAACTCTATTTTTGGATTTTCATTTTACACAAAAATTAGACTCTATTTTTGGCTTTTTGAGAGAAAAAGAAAACGTAAGCAAAGAAAAATTGATCAAGCAACACGGATATGTGTCAGATTTTAGAATTCAGAAAATTTTCATATGAGAAAAATTTGTCATGAAATTTAAATTAAGCAGAATACTCCTCCATCAACAACTGTTCAATCGTCGATAGGTCTTCTAGAAGTACCTGCACACTGGACAACCTGATTAGTTCACAAATGACCCGAAGCGAATCGCTTCTGGTCGACCAGTGTCCTGATTTTGCTTTGAAACCACCTTAGGTTTCCATTCCTGTTGTTTTGGTAATTCAATTTTCGATGAAACAGTCACATGTGACTGTGACGATGAACCTACATTTTGATCCTTTAAAAATTTTGGAACAAAACGTTTTTGTTTATGAAAGAATGTAGGCTCAACGTCATCAAAAACTCTGCCTTGTTCATTGAAGAACTTAGGTTGGGCAGATTTACCAAAAACTGGTTTCTTGTAAAACCTTGAATTTGATTCAGCAGGAAGTGGACAATCTTTTGCTATGTGCCCTCGTTGACGGCAAACATAACATAAACGTGTCGATTTGTCCCACTTTTGATGTTCCTGCACAGAATTACACACATGAATATCTCTAACATGATCAGAGTGAGAATCATATACCTGATGCCTATGATCATGCACCCATTTAGAAGTTGGGCTTCGAGATTTAGAACTTGCAGACGAAATGTTATCTTTCACAAAAACTTCGGAAATCTTCCGAGCATCCACGCAGTGAAGAGGAAACTCTTTATCAGAAAACAATTGATCAGAACCCTTGAGTTTGTAGAATCTCTCAGGTTGAACTTTTTCAGCTTTGAAAACCTCCTTCTTCACTTGCTTCAACTTAAGCTTCTTGAGATTTGGTGATGCAGATGCTAGAACTTCTGCAGCTTTAGACTTTGGAACTTGAAAACCTAGACCAGTACATTTACCGGAAATCCTTTCCTCAGCAGCTGAATTCTGATGTCCATTCTTAGCTAATCTTGTGAATTCGGCTTTCACATCAGGAATTTTCTTTTGTTCATAGAAAATTGTCTCATCAAATTCAGGTTGAGACTGAATCTTGTCACTTGATGTAGCCGATTTCTCATTATCAGCAGACGACGAACCAGATACAAACATTGGTGCTGGAGGAATCTCAGATTTCAAGACCTTTTTCTTGTTCTTCTTATGTTTCTTTTTCTTTACAACCTTTGCTTCTTCAGAAGTAGAAACTGATATCTTTGAACAATCAAAATCATCAACCTGTTCCTTCACGTCTTTGACAGCTTCCTTGATATGAGCAGGGGGTGATGCAGTTTTATCAAACATCCTCTCAAAATTTGCATCATTTGCTAAGAAGCTCGTGAAAACTTGTGAATTTGAAATATTGTTGAGCAATCTTTTAGCATCAAGAACTTGAATTTTGAGATCAGAAATTTGCTGTTGAGCTTCTGCAAATTCTTTTTCTTTAGCAATCAAGCGCTTGGCAACTTTATGAGTTTCAAACTTTTGCAGACGAAGATTGTCAAGACCTTCATGTAGCTCCTTCTTTAGTTTATCCTCATTTCTCTTTTGAATTTCCAGATTTGCAGTTTGAACCTTGTTAACCCTAGCCAACTCCCGCTTATCATCTAATAACTTTTCCATATCAACTTGATATGCTTTGATTTTAGCATCAGATTCTTCAATACTCTTAGTAAGCAAATCAAGCTTAATTTTGGATTTATCAAACAAATTCTGAAAATCATTTGCAGCATCTTCTGCCTCTTCCTTCCATTTCTTCACTTCTTTGACTAACTCATCCTTTTCTTCACAAATGTCAGCTTTCGAAATTTCAACATTCTTCTTTTCTTGCTTCAATACTTCTAAAACTTTATTCAACATTTTGATTTCATTAGTCAAATCCTCAATCTTCAAAACCAAATCCTTTTCACATTCTCTAGAAATCTTCAATGCAGATTTAACCACCTCAAACTCTTCAGTCAATTTTTGAACTTTATCCATCAACAAAGCATTTTCCTTCAGCAAACTCTCCAAATTTTCAGCAGATGCATACGAACTTGGTATTGAACTAGTATCTGAACTAGTATCTGAACTATAATCTTCTTGTAAATCATGGGTAACTATAAAGGCTGATGAATCATACCCAAATTGTTGACCCCAATCATATACACCATCATTTTGAGCAACCAAAGCAGTGGTCTTGCCTGTGTTACTAGTAGATGGTTGAGTAAAACCAGGCTTTGATGATTGTGGAATATTAGCTTTCTGTTGACATTCTTTGGCAAAATGTCCAAGTTGTTGACATTTAAAGCACTTTAGTTTTGACTTGTCAAATCCCAATTTGTCACCAGAAATATTCCTTCCATGTTTCTTAAAAAATCTTTTAGATCTTTGACACAACATAGCATATTGCCACGAAACATCCAATTCAGTCAATTGATCATCATCAAGAGCCTCAAGATCCTCACTGGTTAACTTTGCGTCAGCAACATTTTTGAGAATCAGACCAAAAGATGATGAAATCAATGCAGAAATCATTTTGGCACAATCATCGGTTGATTCTGCTGAAACAGCATTTTGACTTGAATAATTTGGAATTGTAAAATTGCAACTTCTTGAGGAATTATTATCAGAATTTCCTGAAGCTCCAGCTAGAAAAGCAACACTTGGTGCTGTATTCTGATTTGGCTTAGACTTTGCACTCATGCTTGCACTATTTTCACCATGATACAACTCAGGATGTTGCAAGGTAGCTGTTGACTTCTTTGAGTTTAACATTTCCATTTCACGAGCATGAAGTTTTCCAGTAAGCTCGTGAAATGTCATTGCAGAATAATCCTTGTCATGAGTGAGTAACAAAACATAATTTTCCCACTTTTCAGGTAATGCTTCCATAATCTTTTCCTTTAAATCCGCATCAGATTTTTCAATTCCAACAACCTTCAATTCACTAATCAAATGTGAAAATCTTGAAACTAGAGCAGTAATGTTTTCATTGTCATAATTTTGAAAATTATCAAATTCTTTGTTCAAGACTTTCTTCCGACTCTTCTTATAATCAACATTTCCTTCACATCTTGCGGATAAAGCATCCCATAATTGCTTAGATTTCTTGCAAGTACTAAATTGATGAAGCAATTCAGTAGGTAAAGCCATAGTAAGATAACCATAAACTTTCTTTTCAAGCTCATAACTTTTTCTTTCAGCACCATCAAAGTCTTGAATTTCTTTAAGATCTCCATCTTCCATTGGTCGTTCATACAACTTTCGAATTGGAATCCATAAATCAATGTCATTCGTGCTAATATACGCAGAAAATCGTTTCTTCCAATTTTGGTAATCTTCAAGCTTTAACAATTTGGGAACTTTCTGACTTGTTCCAATTTCATTGTCAAAATTTAACATAGTTTGCATCGCACTTTGCATTGCAGCAGAAGCTTGAAAATCTGATATTGTTACAAAGTTGAAAAATTCTGTCCTCCGAACTTGCTCCGAACCTTGTCAGTCGTCCGAACCTCCTCCGAACTTAGTCCGAACCTTGATGAACCTCCGAACTAGCACCGGACTTTGTCCGAATCTATGTCACACTCCGAACTCTCACCGAACTAGTGACCGAACGCAAAAACTCCGAACCCTGACCGATCTAACACCGAACCCTCGCCGAACGCTATCTGAGACACCACCGAACCTCAAGTTCGGAGCGGTTACTCCGAGCTTGCCCAGTAACCTCCGAACCTCGAAGTCATTTCTCGAAAACTTGCAAAAACAAACTGATTTTGACGAAACTTGATATGGTAGATCAGAAAAGTCGATAGAAAATGGTTTAGGAACAATTTTGACACAAAACACACGTCAAAAATGATAGAAAACACGTAATGAAACTCGAGAAAACTTCAAAAACGCTCAATAATCCGAGAATAGCAACCATAGATCAGTAGAATGAACCAGAAAGCTCTGATACCACTTGAGAACGCCTGAGCATCGGATCGTCTACTCGATCTAGCTATCCGGACATCGAAACGTAATTAACCGATTGTTTTATTGATCAAAACGAACAATTACAATCAGTGTAAACACAGAGAATTGACACAGAGATTACACACTCAGAAACACACACTTAAGATTTGCTCACACGCTCAGAACCACTAAACACAAAGACCAAACTACTATTTATACACGACTGGCCGAACTTCCACCGAACCCCAGGTTCGGCCGGTCCGAACTTCAGGTTCGGACCTAGTTCGGCCAACCCTATATTGACTTGAACTTGGTCTTCGTTCGATACTTCACACGACGCACATTTCAGGTATCAACATGAAGACGTGAACTTTTTCCAAGGAAACATTAATTCCAACAATCATCATCCCGCTTGTGAAATCATCCTAACTTCAGGTATGGTAATCCCCGTAATCAAATTAATCCTGACTTTCAAGGTTCTAATGTGGAGGTTGGAGCTCAAACGCAAAACCAAGGCCGACAGCAGGATACAATCAAGGAGGATATCAAAGAAACAACCAAGGTGGAAATCAACAAAGGAGCTACGATCAAGTGCAACCGAAACAAGACGATGGAATGCAAGCTCAATGGGCCTCGATGATGGAAAAGGTGACCTTGATATTCGAGGGCCAAAAAACAGCTCATCGAAAACGTCCAAGGATTTGAGAGGAGGTTTGAACAACAAGAAAAAAATCATGAAGCTTTGGCCAAACAAGTGGGTCAATTGGCAGCCGAGTCATTAAAACGAGAGCTACGTAAGTTGCCTAGTGACACCACTATTAATCCACAACATTAAGCCTCACCTTCTAAACAAACCCTACATGTGCCAATCAACAAGATCACTATTTTACGCTCAGATAAGTCTGTAGATAATCAGGTGGGGACACCTTCACCATAAATTGATGGGGTGGTGGAGGAATGAGTAAGTGACAGTGATGAAGAGCCAGAAAATGACCAACCCAAAATAGTTAAATAAAATCAAATGAAACCGAATCTAGTAGCCCTAGGAAACTAAAACAAGTGACTTTTCAAGAATCAGAAAAAGGGTGATAGAGGAGGAATTAATTGAACCAAAAGAAAAATAGGTGCCATTTCCGAAAGCTTTAATTGAACCAAATAAGCAAAAAGTGTTAAGTAAAAGGGGCCCACAGCACGAAGAAATTTGGGAAATTTTCAAACAAGTAAAAATTAATCTTCCCGTTTTAGATGCCATCAAACAAATTCAGGCTTATGCGAAATACCTGAAAGACATGTGCACTAAAAAACAAAATTACAAAATTCCTAAACAACTTGATGCTACAACAGACGTGAGTGCCATAATTTCAGGGATTTTGCCCAAGAAACTACAAGATCCAGGGGCACCAATGATTTCAATACAAGTTGGTGATTTCAAATGACTCATGCCCTATTAGATCTTGGAGCGAGTGTGAGTATTTAACCGGGGAGCTTGTACGATCAGTACGATTTTGGACCATTGGAAAAAGCCGAAACTACAATGATTTTGGTTGACTTGACCCCTAAGCTACCCCAGGGATTTTTATCGGATGTAACTGAAAAGGTCAATGGATTTTTCTATTCGGTTGATTTTTTGGTTTTAGACTATGTCTCAATTGAAAAAACTGCACAACCAACGGTAATTTTGGGTCGACCTTTCTTAGCTATGAGTCATTCAGAAATAGATTGTAGGTTGGGTACCGTTGACATGACATTTAGGAACCATAAAATGAGGTTAAGTGTTTTTGGAAATGTATCTAACCCTCGGGAAGATGATGAATGCTTTCGGGCGGACATTGTTGATGGTCTTGTGCCCCCACTTTTTTCTTGTAATGAGGAGGACAGGACCCAAAGGAATGTGCTTTGTTTGGAAGGAATTATGCAAGTATGATCAAGGAGCTGGAAGCTGAAGATGAGAGTTAGGAGTTTATGGCGGTGAGGGAGCAGAGACCGCCTTGGTCTATTCAAGTGGAGAGTCTACCAGAGCATATAGATTCATAACTCAAACCTTCACTTGAATCACCATCGTCTTTAGAATTAAAAGAATTGAAAAAATACTTGAAATACGGTTTTGTTGGTGAAAATAATACTCTTCCTTTTACTATTTCTGCAGGTTTAACGAATGAGTAAGAAGAAGCTTTTATTGAAGTTTTTGGTGAAGCACAGGGCTGCGATTGGATGGACTATAGCGGATTTGAAGGGAATTAGCCCGTCAATTGTTATGCACAAGATCATTACCAAAGAGGGTGCAAAACCAGCGAGGGATGCGTAGCGGAGACTCAGTCCAAACAAGTGGAAAATTATGAAGAAGGAGGTATTGAAGTGGCTGGACACATGTATTATTTACCCAATTTCAGATAGCACATGGGTAAGTCCAACACAATCGGATCCTATAAAGCAGGTATTCAAATAGTTAGGAACGAGAAAGGTGAGGAAATCGCCACCCGAACGGTAACCTGGTGGCGGATTTGCATAGATTACAGGAAGTTAAATTCTGTAACTTCCAAGAACCATTTTCCTCTACCTTTCATTAACCAAATTATTGAAAAATTGTCCGGTCAAAAGTTTCACTGTTTTCTAGATGGTTACTCGGGGTACAACCAGATTGCTATCCACCCGGATGACCAACACAAGACCAGTTTTACTTGTCCCTATGGTACTTTTGCTTTTGGGAGAATGTCATTTGGGTTGTGCAATGCCCCGACCATTTTCAAAGATGTATGATGGCAATTTTTTCAGGCATGGTCGGGGACTCACTCGAAATTTTCACGGATGATTTTTCATTATTTGGTACATCTTTTAAGTCATGTTTGAACCAACTAACCCGAGTCTTAGAAAGATGCATAGAAACTAATTTGGTTTTGTGTTGAGTCGTGGGATTGAGGTCGATCATGCCAAAATTAAAGTAATTTCAGCTTTATCTCCTCCCACGAATGTTAAGGGTATAAGGGCATTCTTGGGAATTGCCGGTTTCTATAGGAGGTTTATGAAAGATTTCAGTAAAATTACCAAACCTCTTTGCAAACTATTGTTGAAAGATGAAGTCCTTTGATTTTAAATATGAGTGTCTAACTGATTTTAGCACTTCAAAAAACAAAATAATAGAAGCACTAATTTTGCAAGCACCCGATTAGTCCATGTCATTTGAAATTATGTGTGATCTGTCAGATTATGCAGTTGGGGCGGTTTTATGTCAACGGGTAGATAAGAAACCGGAAGTGATTTATTATGCAAGTAGGACTCTTGATGGCGCTCAATTAAATTATACTACTATTGAAAAAGAGTTACTTGCAGTTGTTTTTGCTTTAGATAAATTCAGGTCGTATATTTGGGGGAGCAAAGTGATAGTCTATTCGGACCACAGTGCGGTCCGGTACTTGATGCAGAAGAAGGATGCCAAGCCGAGATTGATTCGATGGATCCTATTGTTGCATGAATTCAACTTGGAAATCAGAGACAAGAAGGTGAGTGAGATTGTGGTGGCAGACCATTTGTCCCGATAGGCCCACATTGAGGCTAAGGTTAATGATTTCATGATCAACGAAACTTTTTCAGATGAGCATTTACTTCATGTTGCAAATCTACCTTGGTATGCTAACATTGTTAGTTATTTGGCTTCAGGTACAATTCCGGAACATTGGCCCAAGAGGCGAAAGTCACACTTGAAGACTCAAGCGAGTCAATACATCTGGGATGAGCCGGATTTGTTCAAGGTAGGATCGGATAAGTTAATCCGAAGGTGGGTACCCGAGTCGGAGGTACAAGCGGTTCCGAGCTTAGTGCACGCATCAGCATGCGGATGGCACTTTAGTGGACAGAAGACAGGGCACGGGGTCTTATCATCTGGCCTCTTTTGGCCCTCAAATTTTAAAGATTCTTTTGAGTTTGCAAGGAACTGTCTGAGATGTCAACAGATTGGTAGCATCAGGAAGCAGAAAGACATGTCATTATAACCAATTTTGGTTATAGATATTTTTGATATTTGGGTCATATATTTTATGGGCCCATTTCCAAATTCTAATGGTTTGTTTATATTTAAGTGGCAACATACTATGTGTCAAAGTGGATAGAAGCCATTACCACTAAAACCAATTACCACAGTGTCGTTTGAAAATTTGTCTAACAAAATATTTTTACTAGATATGGAGTCCCTTATGTAATCATCGGTGATGGGGGATCTCACTTCAAAAACTTTCAATTTGAATTAGCGAATAAGTAGAGCTTAAAGAGGCCAGAGAAGCATTTCCAAAGCTCACTTTTCCTTTTTCCGACACTTGCAAGGAACTCTCTGATGCCCCCCCTCAGTCAAATCAAAGAAATACTTGCTCCTGCATCCACTTCCAACACCGCTCGTCAGCCATGAAGCTCTCAGGTATGACTCTTTCTTTTGTTACCATTTGAACGGTTAATGACAACTTTGCTCCACCTGCGAGTGGACTTGCCTTTAATGCCCGTATGTGTAGGGCTTGTCTTTTGAACAATTTACTTTAAAGCTCTTTCTTACTTTATGGTTTGTACTTTGGATGACTATGATTTCATGATATTATCTTTTGCCCAAATGCTTTAGCGAAATCCTATTTGTATATATATAAATTATATTGAAGACTTAAATGATCACATGCGTCCATGTTACCAGTTTACGATCTCAACATAACCATACACATAGAAATAAGTTCCTAAAATATATATTTAATCATATCTATCATTTCTTGTCTTTCGCCACTTCTTGTTCTTTTTTTATTTTTTTTAAATAATTGTAACACATAGTTACTTTAATCGGTCATTTAGACCTCATCCAGAATTAAGAGCAAACTCAAGCTCTTTATGAATTACTTCCGGGAACATGGATAGTGCATAACTACCTCTTAGGACCCCATAGGTCGCATCTATAAAGATGCTAATGATCAATTTGTTTGGTTAATTAAAACCGCATCTTTCATAAGACGCATGGTGGCAACCATTTCAATGATCTATTAGATCACAACCATCGCGTACGTATGACTCTTTTTTTTTCAACAAGTGTTTGTTCGTAACAACCATAGAAACAATTTTTAATTAATCAAAATGGAACATATCCATATGTAACATCTTTTGATTTTGCATATGTTTTCTTTTTCAAGGATTACAAGTAATATTTTTTCAAATGAACACCATTCCAAGGTCGCACCAACTGGTTCCCATTTCCATCCTCCAATAAGTATGACCCTTTCCTTAGCACTTCCGACACCTTGTAAGGTCCTTCCCACTGTACTCCCAATTTTCCTTTAGATTCAACTCTGCTAACATCGTTGTTCCTTAGCACCAAATCTCCTTCCTTAAATTGATAGACCTTGGCATGTGCATTGTAATACTTTCCCATTTCAGACTTATACCGACTCTCTCTAATGGCAGCCATTTCCCTTCGTTCTTCTAACAGATCCAAATTGACCCTTAACTCTTTATCATTGTCTATAACCTCAACCATCCTCTGTGTGGGTAAACCAATCTCTGCTGGTATAACAGCCTCCGTTCCATATGTTAAACTAAACGGAGTTTCACCGTTACTTGTTTTTGGCATAGTTCGATGCGCCCATAACACATGCGAGAGTTCATCAACCCAAGCTCCACCTGCCTTGTCCAAACGCATCTTAATCCCTTCCACCAAACTTCTGTTTTGTCACAACCCCAATTTCCACTAACGGAGTTTTACCGTGTGGGGTGTGAACCAGACTAGGACCCGAGTCATTAGTTACATTAAACATAAGTTAAGGGTTCAAAATGTAAATATATTTCCAAACGGGAAATATCAAACCAGAGTTTAAGTTTAGCGGAAGCTTATAAAAGTTATGTTGCGCAAAACAAGCGCCCGACAAGTAAATAAAGTTTAAGATAAAGGTTTTAAAAGCAAGTTCCCAAAAATAAAGTTTAACCAGCGTACGTGCCAAAAAATCCAATCTCCTAGCCTCCTGCAAAGCATGCATAAGAGCAAGTGTCAACTAATGTTGGTGAGTTCACATAAGCACATAAGTTTTACTAGTATAGTTATGCAGTACGAATACAACAGTTTTTATTCGTATGTAAGCATGTATATTAACAGTACAATCCATATCGTAGGTAGCGAGCCTAAGTTCATGTCACTAAAACGTTCGCAACCGAAGCTGACCAATTAGTGTAGGAATAATTCCTTACGTGGTTTGCCTTCCCCGTGTCTACTCGATCACGGTAAGTTAGGCTGACTTTGTGCTCAGTCCGACCGCCAGTCGGGTGGTGCATCTCGTGCCCGCTGAGTGGGGTTTGTCAGACCCCAGTAGTACTACCCAATATCCCCTCGCTATTTGAGATTAACAGTTCGATAAGTAAGGACTTTCAAAGATAAAGCATTTTACGTGAACATGTGATATATACTGGATTTCTACTTTAATCATACATAAAAGTTGTTGTGTTATCACCCTAACCCGGGTGTAACGTGTTTGCGTTTGTTATCGTCCAAAACCGGACGTAACGTAAAGGTTGTGAAACTCACCTTAGGGTGCGCTGCTACAATTTAGTAAGACTCCGAGTCCTGCGTAACTACCGAGCACCTATTGAATTTATATACGTAAGTGTGTGTCCGCACATGAGTAACATAGCCTAGACGATAGTTTAGATATCGAGTAATTCCAAATATGGCGTATGTGACAAATTTCAAAATGTGACGAAAATCATTTGTTCGAAAGTAGTCAAAATGACACTTACATCAAAGACACAAGGATTTATGAAAATCAATGTGCGTAAGTTATCCCAAATAATAAATATTGGGATCATCGGTAAATATATATATATATATTCAAAAATATAAATATCGAGACGTAGTCGAAAATGAAATAAACATCCTAAATATATATATATATATATATATATATTTATATATCGTGACATAAATTCAAGAGTTTAAAGAACATCTTTAAAACGTACGCTTGTGTATATGTGCATGACAAATAAATCAAATATATATTTATATATATACTAGCCGTGTGCCCGCGCGTTGCGGCGGCGACAGTGTATAGCGTGTTATTCGTCTTCTGTTCGCATGTTGCAGCGACACAACAAACTACAACGCGGTATTTGTTTATTTGTTCGCTTGTTATGGCGGCACGACAATTTACATCGAGGTATTCGTTTTTAGCGCAATGAACTCCGGTGTAAACTTATAATGCGGTATATGTGCGTTCATTGACGGAAACAATACGCGGTTGTATTGTATGAGAGAACCAACGTAGTACTTGAGTTTAATTTGTTGTTTAAAAACCCATCTACGGGTAGATATATAAAAAACAAATTCAATAAGTTTGTATATAACTATTATATGTGATGAACGTAAATATTGAAGAAATAGATTATTATTTCAAACAAATAGATTATTATTTCTTAAACGGCCAACTATTTTTAAACTTGAAAAAATAAAAAAGTACTAAACATGTTTTACATACCTGGTCGACATTGGTTTTCCTTTTGAACTTTTCGAAACGTTGGGCCTCGTTTTCATCCCATGTAAGATCAATTTTACTAAGTTGCAATGCTCGATAGTTTATAGCTTTATTTGCCTTCTGTTCGTCGTTTAGTGACAGTGACAATTTACAAAGCAATATGCGTTTCTGTTAGCGCCATGTGGCACGACGACAATCAACCAGTACGGTACTTGTTTCTGTTAGTTTATCAATTCTCTCGTGATATTTTGTGTTGTTTTCGGCTACATTTTTAAAGAAGAAGAAAAGTTCGATATTTTCTTTTTTGCTCTTGAACGTTCATATTTCCATATCTTACTTTTAAAGTTTAAAATGATTTAACGTCCCTTCTATACTCGGTTTATAGTTTCTTACTAAAACCCAAAGACCCTCAAATATTTTGAAAATCACCATTTCTAAATAAGATTTAACAGCTAAATAGTACACCTTTGAGGAACATACAAAATAATAAAAAAAGTGTAGCCCCAACAGTGTAAAAACTACCTAACAATATTGCCACAACAGCATGGAAAGAGGGTCAAAACAATCTAATAACGTTACAACATTGTTAAACAAATTGTCACCCTAAAATAGCCCTTAAACACCACCAAAACAGTCCCAAAAAGCATTGAAACTGACCAAAAACAACCACTATCATTATCACAAATCTAAATAAACTATAGTATAAAAATGTATGCAATTCGGCTGAAAATTTTCACAGTCAATTTAATACATTTCAAGCAAAATATAGTAAAGTATCCATCAACTCTTTAGCAAGCCACTCAAACTGTTTAATGCCTTCCTCTATCAGTAGTTTTTTTATTTGATCCCTTTCCCTATATAACATAACAACAAATATAAATAGATCACTTAAATAAATTAATGTTGACTACTACTTTCCTTAGTTCACTTGAAAAGTGAAAGTCAATGTATGCTAACACATGTGCAAACAATAAAATGGACCTGCGTGCAATGTTACAACGACAATCTAGATCCCTAAGCTTCCAATGCTTATTCAGTTCCAGAGCCCATAGTTGACATCATGTATAAGTACATTTGTACATCCCTAATCATCAATCATACATCACGTTTATTTGGGTTTCACCTAAATTGTTATTCAACAAAATAAAGATTCATGAACATCCAAGTTGTAGAAACTCATGGATAGTAATAGTGAACAAAATCCTATTTTTTACACACAGAATAGTAAGGATACATGCAAGAGATTTTGGTGCAGAATTTTGTAATATAAGGTCCCAAGTTGATCCAGTTAAGTTAACAGAAGCTTCAGATCTAGCAATCTAAAATAGCAAAATATTTTCTTACGGATTAGGGCTCTTCTAGTTTTATGGTTTTATAGTCGTTTTCCCATCTAGTGGACTAATTTCTGATATACTCATCTCAAGCACAACATATTAAGAGCACCCACATCGGAGTGGTACGTGGCCTACGTGGCCTACGTGGCCAATGGGACGTACCAAGTTATTGATGTGAAATATGTACGTTGCATGGTATGTACGTGACCACGTACCTTCACGTACGTGGTTTTTGTCTTTTTTTTATTTTTTTTTCTTTTTCCTCTCACATAATATTAAATCACATTATTTTAATATGGTGGTATGTGGGAAGTACGGGTATTTTATTGATGTGGAAAAAATTGGTTTTGTGGTATGTGGGAAAAACGTGACGTGGCAGACGTATGTGCCTCAACCGATGTGGGTGGTCTAAGTAACATAAGTACTTCTTATGGTTGACTTTCAGAAAGTCAAACTACTCAAAAGAAACATAAGATGTTAAACACAAAATTTAGATAACTAAGATAAGTAAAAGTACCATAAGATAACCTATTATCACCTACATATTAGTAGTGCCACGTTTTCAGATGGTTGGGAATATGAATAGGCATGTGAAGCCACTTTTAGTGTGGAACCTACCCTTGTTTTTCCTAACCTCAAAGGGTATAACAAATAAAAGAACAAATTAAATAAGATAGTCTTCTTCATTTCTTTCTAGTTCAACTGTTTAATCTATATGAATTGAGAAACCAACAAAAGAGGAACCAAAAGCAACTTCTCATAAAAAATGAGACCAATTAAAGCATTTTCAGATAGACAGGGGATTCATATTTCTATTCACTTTCAAATAAAAACCAGGCCATGAAAGGGTCATGTAAGTTATCTTAGTTATCTTTAAATCTAAAAATATTTTACCAAACGGAATGTAGGCTTTACAAAAGAAGGGGAATAGAATGCATACCTTCACGACAACAAGCAACACTAATCACAGATTTCAACCTACAAAAAAAATATTAATCATTGTTAAACTTAACAGAAAGTTGTTAGAAGCAATAAACTATATACCCACTAAAAATAACTCTATTGATGATTAGCTAACTAACAAAGTACAAACTTAAAACAATTCTATTTTGGGATAATATAATTTGGTTTTATTTTTTAAAAACAGAAAAGGTTCAGCTTTAGTAGATCAACTATTTCAGAATAGGTGCAGCTTTGACCCCTCATTTGACTTTTCATCACCATGTAAAAGCATGTAAACGTGTAAAGTTTGTTTATAGCAGCCCCACTTTTTTGTTTTTGAACGGCAATAATCATATTCCAACAACTCAATATGCTAGAAAAGTACAAAGTTTGGTCACACTGAAAACAAAACACAGCAGGAAACACAAATACAAATAACACACCAAAGGATAAAAACACAATAACAAGTCAGGGGCCTTCCCAAATTTCACCCCACAAACCTCAACCTTGATAAACCTTCCAAAAGCACAGCGGCAGCACCTGGATTATAGGGAACTATCCTCCACTTAGAACACTGAAGACAGCAAGAGCTCCCTAACTGATACATTCTCGATCACCGATGACTGACACCAACTCGAGGTCCGCGACTCACACAGTCGCCAAACTTACTCAACTGATGCAAATGTTTGACCAATGCACCTATCCCCAAAGATTGCCATATTCATATTATGCCTTAGAGAATCTTCTAAAACAGAACCAAAACCTCCCTGTCTTATCTTATTTACGGGTAAAAAATTAGCATTAGCAACTTGCAGATCTCCATATGTATACAATCTCATATTTCCAGATGGTGTCATATCATTAAATGGTAACACATTTTAGGACAACATAGGTTTGGGAAGGTATACTAAACACTCACAGTCCTAGAACAAACATAAATTATATGCAGGTGTAGTATATACATGTATATTCTACACCTATATCGTTAAACTAAACATCTTTTTTAATTCACGTGAGCTTTTTCTTTTAGTGGAAGGCATATCATAATTTGTGGTATAAGATTTAAGATCCACCTATATTATGTTTCATTAAAATGATAATTATCCCTAAAAAACACTCAAAATAGAAACGTAATCATACTTGAGATTTCTTCAACATGCTTGGGAGTGAGTTTAAGGTGCATACTTGTAAGTGTACAACAAAGACCCTTTTGCCGCCTCCTCACTGTCATTAATAAACAAAAGTACATGTTTTTAAGTCACACAAACATAAAACTATCTTCAGTTCTAATGACAATAAAGGGCTTCAGAGTGGCATTTGGCCTGATCACTTAAGGTGCCAGTCCTAACTCCATTCCCAAAAACAACTTTGATAATCAATTTCATTCATGGACATTGTAAGACATGTTAGATAATCCACAATCAATAGTCAAATACGTTTATAATTCATATATTATAAAAATACTTACCTAATTGGGTGAATGTTTGTAAATTATCTCTGGATGGAGGGTCAGAGACATTTTTCCCAACCTTGCATCATCAGCATCTGATGTTAGAGCAAATATTTTTTCAATATTCAATCTTCAATATTCAATATTATTAAACACTTTAAGTTTGAAAGAGGTTAGCTTTTCTCCATATAATCAGGAAACAACTAAAAAGGTTAGCTTTGTGATTTTTGATGTGAGACCAACAACACCAATGTTGTAACCAATATATCATCATATTATCACATCCAGTTTGACCATAACAGTTGTAACCAAATACCCCTTATATTATCACAGCAGGTTGTAACTGGATTCAAAATACTCTTAAGCTCGGATTTTTAACTCTTTTAATGAAAATACTCTTAAGCAGATTCAAATAGTAGCAGCAGATTTTGGTTTCTTCAATTGTTATGTTAGAAAGAAGACATAGATAGACATCCATCTTGGGGAGAGAATGGTTTACACGCTGAAAGCTCCTGCTACTTAAACCTAAAATGTGAAATTGTAAAATCAAAAGGAGGGAGTGCATTATAAACCCTAAACAACCAAAATCTTAGTTTGGACATAAAATAGAAATTGGTAAACAACATAAACAAACTGGATTTAGGAAGACGAAAATGAAACGTACCTTCCGGTATCTTCAGTTGCTGCAATCGATTTAGAACAACTAAATACCTGAAATCAGACAAAGTAGCATAAACCAAATTTAAGGAACATAAACCAGATTTAAGGAAACATAAACAAGATTTAAGGTAGCAGAAACCGAGTATTCAAAACCGAGTATTCAAACATATATCAAACTTAGTGAGGTAGCGTAAACCAGATTTAAGGAACATATACGAAAACGAAAACTTACCTCAAATCAGTGGTTATTTGCGAATGGTAATGGAGAGGGAGGTGTGAATTTATAGATCCTTTGAGATGAAAATTTGAATTCGGTTTATAGGCGCTACAATCAATTGCGTGAATCTGCATCTCTTCCCTAATTCTTGTGCGTGCCCTCTTTTCCTTATTTGAAGTCTAAAATGGCGTTTTCTAGATTAGGGTTAGTAGACTTTCAAAGATGAGGAAAGCAAAGAAAGACTTACTCAAATAAGAGATTATCTGACAAAAAGCATCTGCGTTCCATTGAAGTCTGGATCAAAATCGTCTGCGATGAAGATTTCTTGTTTTTGCTGCTGGGATGAACAATGAAACGGGAAAAGACTTGGCCAGAACCATGGATCGATAACGAGAGTTTAGTTGAAAACGGAATGCGTCTTAAAATTAAGACGCCTGTATTTACAAAAATGCCATTTTGGTCTATATCCATTATATAGTAGTATAGATATATTTCTATGTTTAAAACTAGTTTATATTAATATAAACAAAACCATAAGTTTTTAATTCTTTTAAATCATAGGGTTTCCATAAAATAAAAATCCAACGAGTACCCTTACGGGGTCTATGGAAACTTCACGGGTCGAGATATGATAATTGTTTACTAGTACGTTTGAGTTATGGACCAAGGAAAAGCCTAAAACCATTAAAAAAAATAAAACAAGCGAAATGGGGGTCACGGGACTCGAACCCGTGACCTGGAGCTTACAGCACAGCGCCCTAGCCACTGGGCTAGGGGCTTGTTTGTTAACAGGTTTACACAGCCATTGATTTTAATCATGCAGTAACAAATAAAAGAACAAATTAAATAAGATAGTCTTCTTCATTTCTTTCTAGTTCAACTGTTTAATCTATATGAATTGAGAAACCAACAAAAGAGGAACCAAAAGCAACTTCTCATAAAAAATGAGACCAATTAAAGCATTTTCAGATAGACAGGGGATTCATATTTCTATTCACTTTCAAATAAAAACCAGGCCATGAAAGGGTCATGTAAGTTATCTTAGTTATCTTTAAATCTAAAAATATTTTACCAAACGGAATGTAGGCTTTACAAAAGAAGGGGAATAGAATGCATACCTTCACGACAACAAGCAACACTAATCACAGATTTCAACCTACAAAAAAAATATTAATCATTGTTAAACTTAACAGAAAGTTGTTAGAAGCAATAAACTATATACCCACTAAAAATAACTCTATTGATGATTAGCTAACTAACAAAGTACAAACTTAAAACAATTCTATTTTGGGATAATGTAATTTTGGTTTTATTTTTTAAAAACAGAAAAGGTTCAGCTTTAGTAGATCAACTATTTCAGAATAGGTGCAGCTTTGACCCCTCATTTGACTTTTCATCACCATGTAAAAGCATGTAAAAGTGTAAAGTTTGTTTATAGCAGCCCCACTTTTTTGTTTTTGAACGGCAATAACTCATATTCCAACAACTCAATATGCTAGAAAAGTACAAAGTTTGGTCACACTGAAAACAAAACACAGCAGGAAACACAAATACAAATAACACACCAAAGGATAAAAACACAATAACAAGTCAGGGGCCTTCCCAAATTTCACCCCACAAACCTCAACCTTGATAAACCTTCCAAAAGCACAGCGGCAGCACCTGGATTATAGGGAACTATCCTCCACTTAGAACACTGAAGACAGCAAGAGCTCCCTAACTGATACATTCTCGATCACCGATGACTGACACCAACTCGAGGTCCGCGACTCACACAGTCGCCAAACTTACTCAACTGATGCAAATGTTTGACCAATGCACCTATCCCCAAAGATTGCCATATTCATATTATGCCTTAGAGAATCTTCTAAAACAGAACCAAAACCTCCCTGTCTTATCTTATTTACGGGTCAAAAATCAGCATTAGCAACTTGCAGATCTCCATATGTATACAATCTCATATTTCCAGATGGTGTCATATCATTAAATGGTAACACATTTTAGGAAAACATAGGTTTGGGAAGGTATACTAAACACTCACAGTCCTAGAACAAACATAAATTATATGCAGGTGTAGTATATACATGTATATTCTACACCTATATCGTTAAACTAAACATCTTTTTTAATTCACGTGAGCTTTTTCTTTTAGTGGAAGGCATATCATAATTTGTGGTATAAGATTTAAGATCCACCTATATTATGTTTCATTAAAATGATAATTATCCCTAAAAAACACTCAGAATTGAAACGTAATCATACTTGAGATTTCTTCAACATGCTTGGGAGTGAGTTTAAGGTGCATACTTGTAAGTGTACAACAAAGACCCTTTTGCCGCCTCCTCACTGTCATTAATAAACAAAAGTACATGTTTGTAAGTCACACAAACATAAAACTATCTTCAGTTCTAATGAAATAAAGGGCTTCAGAGTGGCATTTGGCCTGATCACTTAAGGTGCCAGTCCTAACTCCATTCCCAAAAACAACTTTGATAATCAATTTCATTCATGGACATTGTAAGACATGTTAGATAATCCACAATCAATAGTCAAATACGTTTATAATTCATATTTTATAAAAATACTTACCTAATTGGGTGAATGTTTGTAAATTATCTCTGGATGGAGGGTCAGAGACATTTTTCCCAACCTTGCATCATCAGCATCTGATGTTAGAGCAAATATTTTTTCAATATTCAATCTTCAATATTCAATATTATTAAACACTTTAAGTTTGAAAGAGGTTAGCTTTTCTCCATATAATCAGGAAACAACTAAAAAGGTTAGCTTTGTGATTTTTGATGTGAGACCAACAACACCAATGTTGTAACCAATATATCATCATATTATCACATCCAGTTTGACCATAACAGTTGTAACCAAATACCCCTTATATTATCACAGCAGGTTGTAACTGGATTCAAAATACTCTTAAGCTCGGATTTTTAACTCTTTTAATGAAAATACTCTTAAGCAGATTCAAATAGTAGCAGCAGATTTTGGTTTCTTCAATTGTTATGTTAGAAAGAAGACATAGATAGACATCCATCTTGGGGAGAGAATGGTTTACACGCTGAAAGCTCCTGCTACTTAAACCTAAAATGTGAAATTGTAAAATCAAAAGGAGGGAGTGCATTATAAACCCTAAACAACCAAAATCTTAGTTTGGACATAAAATGGAAATTGGTAAACAACATAAACAAACTGGATTTAGGAAGACGAAAATGAAACGTACCTTCCGGTATCTTCAGTTGCTGCAATCGATTTAGAACAACTAAATACCTGAAATCAGACAAAGTAGCATAAACCAAATTTAAGGAACATAAACCAGATTTAAGGAAACATAAACAAGATTTAAGGTAGCAGAAACCGAGTATTCAAAACCGAGTATTCAAACATATATCAAACTTAGTGAGGTAGCGTAAACCAGATTTAAGGAACATATACGAAAACGAAAACTTACCTCAAATCAGTGGTTATTTGCGAATAGTAATGGAGAGGGAGGTGTGAATTTATAGATCCTTTGAGATGAAAATTTGAATTCGGTTTATAGGCGCCACAATCAATTGCGTGAATCTGCATCTCTTCCCTAATTCTTGTGCGTGCCCTCTTTTCCTTATTTGAAGTCTGAAATGGCGTTTTCTAGATTAGGGTTAGTAGACTTTCAAAGATGAGGAAAGCAAAGAAAGACTTACTCAAATAAGAGATTATCTGACAAAAAGCATCTGCGTTCCATTGAAGTCTGGATCAAAATCGTCTGCGATGAAGATTTCTTGTTTTTGCTGCTGGGATGAACAATGAAACGGGAAAAGACTTGGCCAGAACCATGGATCGATAACGAGAGTTTAGTTGAAAACGGAATGCGTCTTAAAATTAAGACGCCTGTATTTACAAAAATGCCATTTTGGTCTATATCCATTATATAGTAGTATAGATATATTTCTATGTTTAAAACTAGTTTATATTAATATAAACAAAACCATAAGTTTTTAATTCTTTTAAATCATAGGGTTTCCATAAAATAAAAATCCAACGAGTACCCTTACGGGGTCTATGGAAACTTCACGGGTCGAGATATGATAATTGTTTACTAGTACGTTTGAGTTATGGACCAAGGAAAAGCCTAAAACCATTAAAAAAAATAAAACAAGCGAAATGGGGGTCACGGGACTCGAACCCGTGACCTGGAGCTTACAGCACAGCGCCCTAGCCACTGGGCTAGGGGCTTGTTTGTTAACAGGTTTACACAGCCATTGATTTTAATCATGCAGTAACAAATAAAAGAACAAATTAAATAAGATAGTCTTCTTCATTTCTTTCTAGTTCAACTGTTTAATCTATATGAATTGAGAAACCAACAAAAGAGGAACCAAAAGCAACTTCTCATAAAAAATGAGACCAATTAAAGCATTTTCAGATAGACAGGGGATTCATATTTCTATTCACTTTCAAATAAAAACCAGGCCATGAAAGGGTCATGTAAGTTATCTTAGTTATCTTTAAATCTAAAAATATTTTACCAAACGGAATGTAGGCTTTACAAAAGAAGGGGAATAGAATGCATACCTTCACGACAACAAGCAACACTAATCACAGATTTCAACCTACAAAAAAAATATTAATCATTGTTAAACTTAACAGAAAGTTGTTAGAAGCAATAAACTATATACCCACTAAAAATAACTCTATTGATGATTAGCTAACTAACAAAGTACAAACTTAAAACAATTCTATTTTGGGATAATGTAATTTTGGTTTTATTTTTTAAAAACAGAAAAGGTTCAGCTTTAGTAGATCAACTATCTCAGAATAGGTGCAGCTTTGACCCCTCATTTGACTTTTCATCACCATGTAAAAGCATGTAAAAGTGTAAAGTTTGTTTATAGCAGCCCCACTTTTTTGTTTTTGAACGGCAATAATCATATTCCAACAACTCAATATGCTAGAAAAGTACAAAGTTTGGTCACACTGAAAACAAAACACAGCAGGAAACACAAATACAAATAACACACCAAAGGATAAAAACACAATAACAAGTCAGGGGCCTTCCCAAATTTCACCCCACAAACCTCAACCTTGATAAACCTTCCAAAAGCACAGCGGCAGCACCTGGATTATAGGGAACTATCCTCCACTTAGAACACTGAAGACAGCAAGAGCTCCCTAACTGATACATTCTCGATCACCGATGACTGACACCAACTCGAGGTCCGCGACTCACACAGTCGCCAAACTTACTCAACTGATGCAAATGTTTGACCAATGCACCTATCCCCAAAGATTGCCATATTCATATTATGCCTTAGAGAATCTTCTAAAACAGAACCAAAACCTCCCTGTCTTATCTTATTTACGGGTCAAAAATCAGCATTAGCAACTTGCAGATCTCCATATGTATACAATCTCATATTTCCAGATGGTGTCATATCATTAAATGGTAACACATTTTAGGACAACATAGGTTTGGGAAGGTATACTAAACACTCACAGTCCTAGAACAAACATAAATTATATGCAGGTGTAGTATATACATGTATATTCTACACCTATATCGTTAAACTAAACATCTTTTTTAATTCATGTGAGCTTTTTCTTTTAGTGGAAGGCATATCATAATTTGTGGTATAAGATTTAAGATCCACCTATATTATGTTTCATTAAAATGATAATTATCCCTAAAAAACACTCAGAATTGAAACGTAATCATACTTGAGATTTCTTCAACATGCTTGGGAGTGAGTTTAAGGTGCATACTTGTAAGTGTACAACAAAGACCCTTTTGCCGCCTCCTCACTGTCATTAATAAACAAAAGTACATGTTTGTAAGTCACACAAACATAAAACTATCTTCAGTTCTAATGAAATAAAGGGCTTCAGAGTGGCATTTGGCCTGATCACTTAAGGTGCCAGTCCTAACTCCATTCCCAAAAACAACTTTGATAATCAATTTCATTCATGGACATTGTAAGACATGTTAGATAATCCACAATCAATAGTCAAATACGTTTATAATTCATATATTATAAAAATACTTACCTAATTGGGTGAATGTTTGTAAATTATCTCTGGATGGAGGGTCAGAGACATTTTTCCCAACCTTGCATCATCAGCATCTGATGTTAGAGCAAATATTTTTTCAATATTCAATCTTCAATATTCAATATTATTAAACACTTTAAGTTTGAAAGAGGTTAGCTTTTCTCCATATAATCAGGAAACAACTAAAAAGGTTAGCTTTGTGATTTTTGATGTGAGACCAACAACACCAATGTTGTAACCAATATATCATCATATTATCACATCCAGTTTGACCATAACAGTTGTAACCAAATACCCCTTATATTATCACAGCAGGTTGTAACTGGATTCAAAATACTCTTAAGCTCGGATTTTTAACTCTTTTAATGAAAATACTCTTAAGCAGATTCAAATAGTAGCAGCAGATTTTGGTTTCTTCAATTGTTATGTTAGAAAGAAGACATAGATAGACATCCATCTTGGGGAGAGAATGGTTTACACGCTGAAAGCTCCTGCTACTTAAACCTAAAATGTGAAATTGTAAAATCAAAAGGAGGGAGTGCATTATAAACCCTAAACAACCAAAATCTTAGTTTGGACATAAAATGGAAATTGGTAAACAACATAAACAAACTGGATTTAGGAAGACGAAAATGAAACGTACCTTCCGGTATCTTCAGTTGCTGCAATCGATTTAGAACAACTAAATACCTGAAATCAGACAAAGTAGCATAAACCAAATTTAAGGAACATAAACCAGATTTAAGGAAACATAAACAAGATTTAAGGTAGCAGAAACCGAGTATTCAAAACCGAGTATTCAAACATATATCAAACTTAGTGAGGTAGCGTAAACCAGATTTAAGGAACATATACGAAAACGAAAACTTACCTCAAATCAGTGGTTATTTGCGAATGGTAATGGAGAGGGAGGTGTGAATTTATAGATCCTTTGAGATGAAAATTTGAATTCGGTTTATAGGCGCCACAATCAATTGCGTGAATCTGCATCTCTTCCCTAATTCTTGTGCGTGCCCTCTTTTCCTTATTTGAAGTCTGAAATGGCGTTTTCTAGATTAGGGTTAGTAGACTTTCAAAGATGAGGAAAGCAAAGAAAGACTTACTCAAATAAGAGATTATCTGACAAAAAGCATCTGCGTTCCATTGAAGTCTGGATCAAAATCGTCTGCGATGAAGATTTCTTGTTTTTGCTGCTGGGATGAACAACGAAACGGGAAAAGACTTGGCCAGAACCATGGATCGATAACGAGAGTTTAGTTGAAAACGGAATGCGTCTTAAAATTAAGACGCCTGTATTTACAAAAATGCCATTTTGGTCTATATCCATTATATAGTAGTATAGATATATTTCTATGTTTAAAACTAGTTTATATTAATATAAACAAAACCATAAGTTTTTAATTCTTTTAAATCATAGGGTTTCCATAAAATAAAAATCCAACGAGTACCCTTACGGGGTCTATGGAAACTTCACGGGTCGAGATATGATAATTGTTTACTAGTACGTTTGAGTTTTGGACCAAGGAAAAGCCTAAAACCATTAAAAAAAATAAAACAAGCGAAATGGGGGTCACGGGACTCGAACCCGTGACCTGGAGCTTACAGCACAGCGCCCTAGCCACTGGGCTAGGGGCTTGTTTGTTAACAGGTTTACACAGCCATTGATTTTAATCATGCATTGACAAGGAAATCGGATCAGGATTCAAACCCGGGCCTATCCCGAAGGGAGCATGCGCCCAAACCACTCCGCCAACCGACCAGGTTGTGCTTTAACCCAGCACACAAAGTATGTAACCGATTCCAACCTGTCATCCCCTTCTTCCCCAAACCTCCGATGGCCGGAGTTTTATTCCGGTCACCGGAAAATCGCGAAACCAGTAACAATACAAAGGTAATCGTGCGACTAGAAGAGAGAAACAATTACCTTGGAACAAAGATGAGAAATGTCGAGTTTTTGAAGCCGAAACGAAACCGAAAAATCTCGACTCGAGTGTTTGACGTTGCTCCGTTCCCAAATCCGATGCTTCAGGGTTACTCAGTGGAGGATGGCGAACTCAATGATATACGAAACAAGTGATAAACAATGGTGGTTGGCCGGATTTTCTGACCTCGTAGGCGACTAAAAAAAACGAAAGAGAGAACCGAGGAAGAGTTCGAGCGTTTGGTGGAGGTGATCAAATGAAACTCAAAATCCTAATGATTGTGTTATTGTGACTGATCGATTGTAGCGAGACGTGTAACCGACAGAGGATTGAATTTGGGTTTAATGGAAAAGTCGGTTCACGAAAATGAATCTGATCGACGGTTTCTTTTTTATTTTCGAATTAAGTTTGCAGCATTGGCAAAAACAGTCCCCCAGAGTTTAAATAGATATAACAAGTTTCAGAATTAACAGGATAGGTCCCTCAAGGTTATAAAATGGTAATGAACCCTCTAACGGGTTGACGGAGGTAACTTGACTATAATTATTCGAGTGTATGCCAAAACGTATTTAACAAACGAAATTTTATAAATAAATAACATATATATCTTTAGCATCAGAGTCATACTTATAACTCATAACTACAAGTTTTCAAATTCCTATAGAATTATAGAAACGTTCGTACGATTACGTGACGCGTCGTCACATAAAATTATAAAGCAACATGTGTATATATATATATATATATATGTATATACACACACATATATACCACATAAAAATGATAAATATAATCGTCACATAAAATGACAAAACGTTTTCACGAAATCATAAAATATAATTTATATTATAAATTATATAATTATTCAAGTACTTTAATCGACGTCTAGACTCATGTGCAACGTTCGTGTAACTATTCTAGTTAACCGATGTAACGGACGTTATCGAAATATAACACAAGTTATTAACGGGGTTAACCTGGGAAATTGCCGGTTGTCACATGTTTACACGCTCAACTTGACGATTTACCTGAGGATACGCCACAGATGCAAAAATTTGTACTATACCCAATTCTTCGCACCATCCTCTAAAAGGGCCTTCTGCAAATTGTTTACCATTATCTGATATTATGTGTAGAGGCAACCCGAACCGACAGATAATGTACTCCCACACAAACTTCTTTACATGTTGCCCGGTGATACTTGCCACCGCCTTCGCTTCTGTCCATTTTGTAAAATAATCAACTGCAACAATGAGAAACTCGACACGTCCTACAGCTTCCGGAAACGGTCCTACAATGTCAATCCCCCACTTTTGAAATGGCCATGCAGTTGTAACTGGTACTAGCTAATGTTTTGCCTTTAAGCTTATCGGGGCGTGTCTTTGGCAACTGTCGCATTTCCGAAGCTCTTTTGCCACCAACTTATGCATCCCCGGCTAATAATACCCCAATATTACTAACTTGTTAACTACCATGCGAGGCCCCATATGGTTTCCACATATACCACCATGCACTTCCTGTACCGCTCTTTTTGCCTCTTCTTTTGTTAAGCATCTTAACAATGGAACAAGATATGTCTTCCTGTATAAAGTTCCATTCTGCAATTGATATTGCAAAGAATTCACTTGAATCTTTCTTGCCTCCTCTCTATCTTCTGGCAGATGCCCCTCCTTCAAATATTTCACAATAGGTCCAAACCATGCCTCGTCCTCCACCAATATAGCTACCACCTGCTTTGCCATAACCGATGGTTCCTCTAACACTTCCACTCTTATCTCCTTAGCTAAATGTTAAAATGAAGTTGATGCCAACTTACTTAACACATTCGTCTTTTTATTTTTTACTCTTGGTACATGCTCCACTTCGCAAGTATCAAATGAATTCATCAAACTTTTCACTTGTGACAAGTAGAGTGCCATAACAACACTCTTAGCCTCGTATTCCCCTTTAATATGATTAGCTACTAGTAGTTAATACACATGCGCTTTCACATCTACTGCTCCCATTTTCTTAGCTAACCGTAACCCTGCACTCAAAAATATATCATGCACATGCTTAGATTATCCAATTTCCATCCTTGACACATCCTCCATTTTCGTTTTCCTATTCTTTTTTTTATTACATATACCTATCTTTGAAAAAGACAATTTTCTAGAATTATTAACTAAAATTAACTTTAACAACCTGCTAATAGTGGCTCATATTCAGCCTCATTATTAGACACGCTGAAATCAAATTTTAGAGCATATGTCAACTCATCCCCTTCTGGACTTATTAATAACAACTCTGTCAAATAAGTAAAAACACATGTATACTCATTATCACAAACTTATAAATGAAAAATGTTTATTAAATATGAGGATAGGTCAAGAGTGGACATGCAAATGCCTCTAGAGTAACACTTCCAAGAGACTAATATCGCATATGAAGGCAAGGCAGAGAACGATGCAGTTGCGAATGTTCAAAACGCAAGTGCATCTCCTCAACTTATGAAAGATGTGATTCTGAAGAATAAGTATAAATAGGGCATTTCATAATTTGTATAGACAACTTTCAGATCTAGGTTTACACCTTTAACTGTGTGTATTTCCTGAATCAATAAAATTATATTCATTCAAACACTTTTCTATTTGTTATTTCAATTCCATGTTGGATCATTAAATCAAATCTACTAGCGGTGGGATTTTGGGATTTTGGGATTCATCAATTGGCGCCATCAATTGGTGAGCAATGGAGAAGCAATTGGATGATTCAACAAAGAAGAAGTCGTTTTTTTGAATCAACGAGCTCATCAAAAAATATTTTTAGCTCTGGAGGTTCAGCTGGAAAGTTTAGTAAGAAGGATTCGACGTTACCATTGGAGGATCACATGGATGATGATACGCATTCAGATCGAGATGATTTCGATCAGAATGTTATAAGGAATGGTGATTCTGATGAATTGAAGGATTTCAGTCGAGATTTTCTGCTGCGAAACATTGAGGTGTTGAAGCAATTGCATGATAAGGAAAAGCGAGATTCATGGTTGCAGGAGGTTCGTGCGACACTCAAATTTACTCCAGAAGGAAATTCTGGATAAACTGTAGCTAAGAAGAATTCAAAGGACGTTATCGATGATGAGAACACATCTGATAAACGTGCAAAACCATCAGGTAACAATGTTAATTCTGAATTCTCGGTAAAATTGCTTTGAGATAAGTGAATTGACAAAGTTTAATTATGGAAATTTATGCCTGATTATGAAATTCGTGAACAAAAGCTATTTCGAAACGATTAATCATCAAAAATAAGTTGGATTCGTTATAATACTGTTTGAATCGATTATCTGTTGATTAGGCATGCTTGAATTTCATGATATGCTAATGATTTTGTGATTTCGCATAACTTGCTAATTGATAATGTTGATTGGAATCTACTTGATACAAAACGAGAATTGGAGATTTTTTTAAGGATTCATTGGATGAATATTTGAAAATTCAACAAATTCTGATGAATTTTGATTCAAATCTGGAAACTTCCAGAGTCAAGATAAAGCAGGAAACATATTTTTCAAAATTTTTCATGATAGATCTATATCAATGATCTGCTCAATGTTTTGAGTGTTTATTTTAGTAAAAAAAAACGGAGTATGAGTATGAATATACTCATGCATCTGGTCACTTGAGGTAAAGTATGTGTGTTGACACATGCACATGCATTTACATAGTATATCAGAAAAATGTAGGCACCTACCTGTGCACATACATATGTTTGAGAAGAATAAAATGAGTATGTATATGATTGTATATACATGCATCGAATGAAGAAAAGTCTATATGCATTTGCTAAGACCTCTAAGGAGGCCCTCAGTATAAATTACTTCCGAGTAAGTTACAGCTTGCATCAGAAGTACTATTGGAAAACCTTTAGGGAGAACTTAACACATTCATTTTCGAGCAAGCTATGCTTGCATCGGCTGTATAGTAACAATAGGATTTCTGATCAGAAAAGGCGCATTGGTGGATCCATTCTAACTCATGGTCCTCGTATTTTAGGAACATCGGATTAGCTCGTACCTTATTTTCCCGTTTCTATGCAAGAGCATTCTAAATTTGAAGATTGGATCGCAAATGCCAAATTCCCGTCAAAGTTAAAGATGCCAACCTCTATTAAAAAGTATGGTGGGTTGACAGATCCTGATGATCACATTTTTGATTTTATCACTGCGGGAAGGTTGGAACGTTGGTCAGAAAAAAACTTGGTGTCATATGTTGGTGCAAACCTTTACAGGATCTGCTATGTGACATCCGGGAATTTCAAGGTTTACTTCCGTTAGACAATCTCCGTTAGTTACGTTAATAGTGTTAACTTAGTAACTAATTCTTAACTAGGCCGAATACGTCCACGACCTTTGGTTGATCACCGAACCCGTCCATATGTGCTATGTATTTATTTATATGTTGTTATTATGAGAAACGTGATTTAAATGCATGATTTTTATTAAAAAGAATGACTATTTAATTATTTGATAATATATGTGACAAATTGCCTAATTATGTGATTATATGTTTAACCGGGTAACTAAGTGTATGCATACATGATTAATGATTGGGCTAGTCATTAGACTAATCATGGGCTAATGATGGCTAATCATTGGGGGCCCAAATCCCAATGAAAGCCCATGATGGCCATTAGTATTTAAATGAAGCTTTAAACCCTAATTACCCATTTGCATACATCACACAAGAAACACACACACACTCTCTCCCTCTTGCGATTCTGGACCAGCCTTAGAGACCATCAAGATCAGCCATCTTTTCTGTAGAAGAAGATCATCCATCGATCCTAGATCAAACCGTGAGTCCCATGACCATGTTTCTTTCTTTTCTATGTGTTTTCTTCATAAAGCATGCCTAGATCTCCATGTAATCGTTAGATTTTCTGTAAGAATGCTTAGGAATACTAGATCTATCATAAAGACTACAACTTTACCTGTGAAACTGATCCATAATAGAGATTCATGCTAGATTAGGTTATTTTGTGTAAAATGTTTTCTTGAAGATTTGATGATGAAAATACATGTTTATGATGTTAAAAATGCTCCTGTGATGTTCCTAAATGATTATTTATGCTTGAAAATGAATTACATGAAGTATGGAGGCTGTTAGAAAGATTTTTAGTCAAATTTACGGGTTTTTTAGCGACCAGCGACACTGTGCATTCATTAGGAGAAACTATCCAGCGAAACTATGCATATCTCCTTCCAGCGACACTGTGCAGCGAAACTGTAGTGTCTCTCGTGAACGAAACTGACCTTGTCCCTGAACGAAAGTTCAACCAGTTCCTGGTGAAACTAGCTAGCGAAACTAGCAGTTTCTCTAGCAGTTTCTCTAGCAGTTTCTCTAGCAGTTTCTCCAGCAGTTTCGCCAGACTAAACCCAAACTTGTGCAACTTATTTGAATGATATGCTATGACTTACATGATTATACTATGATGAAACATGCTATGATTTCTGTAATATGTGAACCCTTATTTATGATCAACCATCGGTGTCGTGTGTCGTTATGTCGTGTCGTAGTTCCAACGTGCTATGTTATGGGCCATAGTGACGATAAGTTAATGATTAGACACAAAACTAATACTTAAGACCTAAACGTGTTCATAGGTCTTCGTTAAGCAATAATTGGATTAATTAGCAAGTGTAGCTGAGCAACCTAAGGTGAGTGTCACTAACCCATTTACCGTGAACCCGTTTGGGTCACGCTGAATAACTTAATGAAAAACAATGCTGACAACCTTATGAGAGCTATGCACCTCTCTGATGAACTTGAACTCGGGAGTGCTTGGCACCCACTTGATGAACTTGAACTCGGGAGTGCTTGGCACCCACTTGATGAATTTGAAGTGTTTTATGGGAAGCACTTGTGAAATACTAAAACAACTATTTCTAAAACAAAACTGAAAATATTTTCGGAATTCATGAGAACCCAAAGGAAAACCGTTTTAATATGACTAGTGTAGGTTAAAGTCTAAACCAAATGATATCACATGATTTCTAAGGATGCCTTAAAAACTTAAAAGTCCTCAATTAAATTGTACCATTAATTGTAAAGCGAGGGGATGTTGGGTAGATCTACTGGAGTTTGACAAACTCCGCCCCGTGGCACGGGGAGTGCACGGAGGTACAATATCAGCCTATCTGACCGTGATCCCGAGAGGACACGGGGGAGGCAAAACCGCGATGACATAGGTCCGCAAAACAGAATGGCACGGCCACTACAATATTGGTTAGCTTTGGTACAAACTTCCTTAGTGCATGGAAACCGGATTAGCTACCCGCGATATCGGTTGACCGCTTTAACTTTTACTTAACTAGTGCATATTCGGTAATTCAATACTTGGCAAATGTTTTTGCAAATCTATTACTCAATTACATGTTGATGAATACGATTATGAGACCGGGCCAATGCATGTCATGCCCACCGTGAACTCACCAACCGTTAGGTTGAACTTGCGTGGTTTAAACTTTTGCAGATCGCTAAGGAGTATCCGGATCGGGTTGGCATGGCACACGAAGACATTTTATTTTTAGTTAAACTTAATTGAGAATTTAAAACACTGATTTTGTAAGGCACGTGGTTAGTGCTAAAGACAATGTTTTCCGCTGCGTACTGTTAACCTGTTTTTATTATTAATGTTTGGACTTTACTCTGATTCGTTTAGTATTTGTAACTAATGGTTGTGGTCCTGGTTTGCTCGCACCCCTCAACGGTATAAACTCCGTTAGTGGTTGATTTGGGGGTGTGACAGATTGGTATCAGAGCCATAAGTTGCAGAGAACTGGAATCATTTTGAAAAACGATTTGGAAACTGCAACTTGAAACCTTAGTTACAAACGAACCAACAAATTTCCAAAACAAAATTTTCACGTGCCAACCTGGGATACTCGCTCTGCTGTGTAAGTAAATACTCCATATGTATATATATCTATATAAATATATATATAGACCGTGTCTAGGTAGTCTAACGGAAAACCTTAGGATGATTTCACACACGAACACAAAATGCGAACGCGAATACGCGCACAAATTCGGGGGAAAGCGACAACGAAACGATGCTGCACGCTACATCCTGACTTCTACTACGATGACTACGCCGACGGTGACTTTTATGGGAAAGCCGACTTTCGACGATAGTACTTACGACTTACGACGTTCCTCGACGACGCCTCCATTTTGCACGAAAATTTTTCTGGACTAATAGTGGGATAACGGGAAATTGTTGATATACATATTATGGGATATGTATAAAGTATAACTGTGACTGAACACTGGCTACTTTAACTGTCCAGCAAGATGTCTGGAAGAGGACACGGAAGGAGCAACATTAACATGACGCCTGCACAACTACAAGCTATGATTAACGAGTACGTGCAAGCCGCTGTGGCAGCCGTCCAAGCTGCGTACGCCGCTCAGGGTAATTATTATGCCGGTTAAGGCACAAAGTAATTGTATTTTGACCTGTTTAAACTGAAAACCCGAACTATTATTGCATCGGGAAACCACCATCACTGCACGTTTAAGTCCTTCATGGATTGTAAGCCAATGACATTTTTCGGCGGGGAAGGAGCGGTGGGACTCCTCAGGTGGATCGAGAAGTTTGAGAAGGTCTTCTCTATGTGTAACTGCCCTGCTGAGAGCAAAGTGAAGTATGCTACTGGTACTTTCGAGGGAGCTGCTCTCTCCTGGTGGAACGCTGAAATTCAGATGATTGGGGTAAACGCGGCTAACAACATGGATTGGGAAGCATTCAAGGAACTGATCATGGAGGAGTACTGTCCCCGTGACCAAGTGAAGAAGTTAGAGGGCGAATTCTTGAATCTGAAAATGATTGGGTCTGAAGTTGAGCAATATACTGCGTGTTACCACAAGTACGCGGTCTTGTGCCCCACAATGGTGGATGCTGAGTTCAAACGCATTGAGCGTTATCTGGAAGGCCTCGCGCCTCAAATCAAAGGGCTGGTGACCGCCAGCAACCCCGCAACCGTGCAACAAGCCATCCGCTTGGCTCACAAGCTTACTGATCAGGAAGTTGAAAAGGGTACACTACCTGCAAAAGCCACAGAGAAGACTGCCTTAAGTGGCAAGAGAAAAGCTGATGATGAAGCTCCTGAAAACTCCATGAACAATCAGAGTGTGGGAAACAGCACTGGGAGGTCCTATAACTCCCAGTGTCAAAGCAAAAGGTCTGGGAACAACAGTGGTAACAACCGCCAGGGCGGTAATGGGCAAAGCAACTACAAGGGTAACCTGCCCATGTGTAACAAATGTGGGAAGCATCACACTGGTATTTGTAGAAAGAATTTGAACTGTGAAAGGTGTGGCAAGAAAAGCCATGAGGCGAAGGATTGTTGGACAATTCTTCCCGAGCAACAAAACCGCCTAAGGTAAAATAACAACAATCATGGCAACAACAACTATGGGAACAACCGCAACGGGCAAGGAAACAATCAGAACAACAACAATGGTGGAGCCCGTGGCTGTTTTGAATGTGGTGCTCAAGGCCACATGAAAAGGGACTGCCCGCAGTTGAGAAGACAGGGAAATGGTAATCAAGGAAACAATGGTGGGAATGGTAATGGTGGAGGTAATGGCAACGGGAATGGTAACAACGGGAATGGTGGAAATGGCAGAGGAAGAGCTTTTGTCATGGGTCAAGGTGAAGCTCGCAACGATGCCAACGTGATTAACGGTAAATTCATCCTTAATGGTTTCTTTGCTACTGTATTGTTTGATTCTGGTGCTGAAAGAAGTTTTATTTCCACTAAGTTTGCTAAGCTAATTAATGCTAAACCGATTGCCCTAGACGCTAAGTATGTGGTAGAACTAGCGAATGGTAAACTTCGCGATACAACTCAGATAGTTAAGGACTGTAAGTTAGAACTAGCTGGCCATACATTAGGGATTGATCTCATGCCTTTCCCGATTGGTAGTTTTGATGTTATAGTAGGAATGGATTGGTTATCTGAAAATCGAGCTGAAATTTTATGTCAAGAAAAAGTGGTTCGTATTCCACTCGAAGGAGGCGAAGTGTTAACAGTTCAAGGCGAGAAAGGCGGAACAGTCACCGGTATTATCTCGTTTCTCAAAGCTCAAAAGTGCCTTCGTAAAGGTCACTTCGCGATCCTTGCAAACGTCACCGACACGACACTTCCCGAGCGTAGAATCGACGACTACCCGATAGTCCGCGACTTCCAAGATGTATTTCCTGAAGATCTACCTGGTTTACCTCCATTTCGACAAGTCGAGTTCGGAATCGATTTAGCTCCTGGAGCCGCTCCGATTGCACGCGCCCCTTACCGTTTAGCGGTAAGCGAACTCAGCGAACTCTCCGCACAACTTCAAGAGTTACTCGATAAAGGATTTATTCGCCCAAGTTCGTCTCCATGGGGAGCACCGGTACTATTTGTTAAGAAGAAAGATGGAACGTTCCGAATGTGTATTGACTACCGAGAGCTTAACAAGGTTACGATCAAGAATCGGTATCCACTTCCTCGAATCGACGATCTTTTCGACCAACTACAAGGTTCGAGCTACTTTTCAAAGATTGATCTACGGTCTGGATATCACCAACTCCGTGTTTGTGATGAGGATGTACCCAAGACTGCTTTTAGAACTCGGTATGGTCACTACGAATTCCTGGTTATGCCGTTTGGGCTAACAAATGCACCGGCCGTATTTATGGATCTGATGAATCGGGTGTGCAAGCCGTACCTCGATAAGTTTGTGATAGTTTTCATCGACGATATTTTAATCTACTCCAAGACAAAGGAAGACCACGAGAATCATCTACGACTTATCTTGGAATTACTCCGCAAGGAACAGCTTTACGCTAAGTTTTCAAAATGCGATTTTTGGATTCGCGAAGTCCAGTTTCTTGGACACATTGTTGATCAGAATGGAATTCATGTCGACCCAGCTAAAGTGGAAGCTATCAAGAATTGGTCTACTCCGAGAGCAGCGACCGAAATCCGACAATTTTTGGGACTTGCCGGATATTACCGAAGATTCATCAAGGGTTTCTCGCAAATAGCTCAACCCTTAACAGCTTTAACGCACAAAGGAGTGCAATATAGATGGAGTGAAAAAGAAGAACACGCGTTTCAAACTCTTAAGGACATGTTATGTTCAGCTCCGATTCTCGCGTTACCCGATGGGGTTGACGACTTTGTAGTTTACTGTGATGCATCCATTCAAGGACTCGGTTGCGTGTTGATGCAACGGGACAAAGTGATTGCCTACGGGTCAAGGCAACTGAAGGACACTGAGAAGAATTATACAACGCATGATTTGGAATTGGGAGCTGTTGTTCATGCACTCAAGATTTGGAGACATTACCTCTACGGAACAAAGTGCACAATATTTACCGACCACAAAAGCTTACAACACATCTTTGATCAGAAGGATCTCAACATGCGACAACGACGGTGGGCCGAGTTACTGAATGATTATGACTTAGCAATTAAGTATCACCCAGGAAAAGCCAATGTTGTGGCAGATGCATTAAGTCGAAAGGAGTATGAAAAGCCTCGACGAGTACGAGCACTGCAACTAACCATTCACACGGGATTGCCGGATCGGATCCGCGATGCCCAACAAGGAGCTTTAAAAGAGGAAAATTTCGCAGCTGAAGCACTGCGAGGGTGGATGGTAACTCCGAAATTAAGTCCGACGGACTCAGGTATTACAATGATAGAATTTGGGTTCCTTTACTTGGAAATCTCCGTGAGCTCGTGATGGACGAGGCTCACAAGTCAAGGTATTCGGTGCACCCTGGATCGGATAAAATGTACCAAGATTTGAAGAGCTTGTATTGGTGGCCGAATATGAAAGCCGACATTGCGCGATATGTGGCTAAGTGCTTAACATGCTCAAGAGTTAAGATTGAATACCAAAAGCCTTCTGGATTATTACAGCAGCCAAAGATCCCAGAATGGAAATGGGAGGATATCTCCATGGATTTTGTAACGGGATTACCTCATCGATCGAATCGACCGGATGCGATTTGGGTTATCATCGATCGTTTAACCAAGTCTGCACATTTTATCCCGATGAAGGAAAGTGATAACATGGATAAGTTAACAAAGCTGTACATAGATCGAATTGTGGCACGTTATGGAGTGCCTAAGACTATTATCTCCGACCGGGATCCTCGATCTACTTCCCGACTGTGGCAATCTATGCAAGAAGCACTGGGAACCAGACTGGATATGAGTATAGCTTATCACCCGCAGACCGATGGTCAGGCGGAACGAACTATTCAGACTTTGGAAGACATGCTCCGAGCTTGCGTTCTCGACTTCGGTAAGGACTGGGAGGCTCATCTTCCGTTGGTGGAGTTCTCCTACAACAACAGTTATCATACAAGCATCGGTGCAGCACCTTTTGAAGCTCTTTATGGCAGAAAATGTAGATCGCCCGTGTGTTGGGCCGAAACGGGTGAGAAGGGACTCACCGGACCGGAAATCATCCATGATACAACTGAACGGATCATTCAAATCAGAAAGCGGATAGCCACAGCACGTGATAGGCAAAAGAGCTATGCCGACAAACGCCGCAAACCTTTGAAGTTTGAGGTAGGCGACAAGGTACTATTGAAGGTATCTCCCTGGAAAGGTGTGATACGCTTCAGAAAGCGTGGAAAGTTGAATCCTCGCTATATTGGTCCATTTGAAATCATTGGGGAAGTAGGCCCGGTGGCCTACCGTTTACGACTCCCTGCCGAACTCGATGGAGTTCACAACGTGTTTCACGTCTCGAATCTGAAGAAATGTCTGGCTGAAGACATCGAAATAATTCCTTTGGAAGAATTGGAAATTGATGAACATCTGAGATTTATTGAGCAACCAGTAGAAATCATGGGACGCGAGGAAAAAGCCCTCAAACGTAGCAAGATTCCGATCGTCAAGGTCCGATGGAACTCAAAGCGTGGACCTGAATATACATGGGAACGAGAGGATCAGATGAAGAAAAAGTATCCTCACTTGTTCGAGAAAACGTCCACAGAAACTCAAGGTATAATTTAATTTTGGGGACCAAAATTCCTGTAACAGGAGGAGGATGTGGCAACCCTAAAACTTTTGCTTTCTTTCCCCAGCAACGACAAGTAACCACGACAGCTGAGACTGCGAACGCTACAACACAAGAATAATTTTCGGGACGAAAATTCCATTTACAAGGGGATGATGTGACATCCGGGAATTTCAAGGTTTACTTCCGTTAGACAATCTCCGTTAGTTACGTTAATAGTGTTAACTTAGTAACTAATGCTTAACTAGGCCGAATACGTCCACGACCTTTGGTTGATCACCGAACCCGTCCATATGTGCTATGTATTTATTTATATGTTGTTATTATGAGAAACGTGATTTAAATGCATGATTTTTATTAAAAAGAATGACTATTTAATTATTTGATAAATTATGTGACAAATTGCCTAATTATGTGATTATATGTTTAACCAGGTAACTAAGTGTATGCATACATGATTAATGATCGGCTAGTCATTAGACTAATCATGGGCTAATGATGGCTAATCATTGGGGGCCCAAATCCCAATGAAAGCCCATGATTCATTAGTATTTAAATGAAGCTTTAAACCCTAATTACCCATTTGCATACATCACACAAGAAACACACACACTCTCTCTCCCTCTTGCGATTCTGGACCAGCCTTAGAGACCATCAAGATCAGCCATCTTTTCTGTAGAAGAAGATCATCCATCGATCCTAGATCAAACCGTGAGTCCCATGACCATGTTTCTTGCTTTTCTATGTGTTTTCTTCATAAAGCATGCCTAGATCTCCATGTAATCGTTAGATTTTCTGTAAGAATGCTTAGGAATACTAGATCTATCATAAAGACTACAACTTTACCTGTGAAACTGATCCATAATAGAGATTCATGCTAGATTAGGTTATTTTGTGTAAAATGTGTTCTTGAAGATTTGATGATGAAAATACATGTTTATGATGTTAAAAATGCTCCTGTGATGTTCCTAAATGATTATGTATGCTTGAAAATGAATTACATGAAGTATGGAGGCTGTTAGAAAGATTTTTAGTCAAATTTACGGGTTTTTTAGCGACCAGCGACACTGTGCATTCACTAGGAGAAACTATCCAGCGAAACTATGCATATCTCCTTCCAGCGACACTGTGCAGCGAAACTGTAGTGTCTCTCGTGAACGAAACTGACCTTGTCCCTGAACGAAAGTTCAACCAGTTCCTGGCGAAACTAGCTAGCGAAACTAGCAGTTTCTCTAGCAGTTTCTCTAGCAGTTTCTCTAGCAGTTTCTCTAGCAGTTTCTCCAGCAGTTTCGCCAGACTAAACCCAAACTTGTGCAACTTATTTGAATGATATGCTATGACTTACATGATTATACTATGATGAAACATGCTATGATTTCTGTAATATGTGAACCCTTATTTATGATCAACCATCGGTGTCGTGTGTCGTTATGTCGTGTCGTAGTTCCAACGTGCTATGTTATGGGCCATAGTGACGATAAGTTAATGATTAGACACAAAACTAATACTTAAGACCTAAACGTGTTCATAGGTCTTCGTTAAGCAATAATTGGATTAATTAGCAAGTGTAGCTGAGCAACCTAAGGTGAGTGTCACTAACCCATTTACCGTGAACCCGTTTGGGTCACGCTGAATAACTTAATGAAAAACAATGCTGACAACCTTATGAGAGCTATGCACCTCTCTGATGAACTTGAACTCGGGAGTGCTTGGCACCCACTTGATGAACTTGAACTCGGGAGTGCTTGGCACCCACTTGATGAATTTGAAGTGTTTTATGGGAAGCACTTGTGAAATACTAAAACAACTATTTCTAAAACAAAACTGAAAATATTTTCGGAATTCATGAGAACCCAAAGGAAAACCGTTTTAATATTTTCGGAATTCATGATACTTTATATCGAAGGAGTTTTTTGGGTCCCCTATTAAGATGTTTGTTGCCAAGCGAGGCAGAGTGGGTTGTTAGAGAAGTGCACGAAGGAATTTGTGGTATTCATGCAGGAGCTAAAATGGTAGTGGCAAAAATTATGAGTCTTGGCTATTATTGGCCAGGCATGTATAGAAGTACCTTTGAAGAGCTTCAAAATGCCAAGCATGTCAAGCACATGCGCCAGTGAGTATGCGAGCTAAAAATGAACTTATCCCTGTGACATCCGCTTGGCCATTTCAAAAATGGGGTATGGATATAGTAGGGCCATTTCCGGTCGCAAGTGGGGGAGTAAAGTTTCTCATAGTTGCTATTGACTATTTCACGAAATGGGTTGAGGCAAAACCTTTAGCTAGCATCTCTGGACAACAAGTAAAGAGATTTGTGTGGGAACATATTGTATGCAGGTTTGGCTTACCATTGTACATCATAACCGATAATGGGCAACAATTTGCCGGAAATCCATTCAGCGCCTGGTGTGAAGGTTTGCACATTAATCAGATCTGTACATCTGTGGCACATCCACAGGCTAATGGGCAAGTGGAACGGGCTAATAGAAGTTTAGTAGAAGGGATAAAAATGAGGTTAGAAAAATATGGGGGAAGTTGGGTAGATGAATTGCCGCATGTGTTGTGGGCACACAGAACTATGCCCAAAACAAGCAATGGAGAGACTCCATTTAGTTTAGTATATGGAACTGAAGTAGTCATACCTGCAGAAATTGGGCTACCCAGTCATAGACTACAAGTGTTAGTACCTGATAATGACGAAGCTTTAAGAACCAACTTGGATTTGTTAGAGGAAAGAAGGGAGATAACAACTATTCGAGAAAGTAGATACAAGAAAGAAATGGCAAAGTATTACAATGCAAAAGCAAAAGTGCACCAATATAAGGTGGGAGAATATGTCTTGAGAAATAATGAGTTAGCCGTGCTCTCCCGTTGGGGAAAATGTCTCCAAAATGGGAAGGTCCATATATTATTAAGAAAGCTATTGGAAATGGATCTTATATACTCGAGCAAATCGATGGTGCTGAACTTGCAAGAGCATGGAATAGAGTTCATCTTCGGAAATGTTACATGTAAGCAAGTGTTGAAATGTTGCAAGAATTGCTGAATTGCTTGTATTTTGAATAAGGAACAGAGTATTCCTAATAAAATGACATTCCAATTCCAAAATTTTGAATGTGTTTAACACTATTAATGTATTACAAATGCACATGAGCATATGAGTATTAATTATTTATACATGATCCATAAAGTCACTTACCAATCTGATAAACGGATTGTTCAATACTCTTTGATGGTGGAGTTGAGTTATTATTTCTTATGAAAAGAATAATAACCCAAGATGAATATATGGTTTCATCTTGTCCTTAACTGTCTCAATAAAATAAGAGTGCATGTTAAGAAGAGGTGATCATGCTGGACACCTTGTTAACATAATTTTTGTTAACAAAAGCCCAAGGGGTGAAGGCCAACTCATTCAGGAATTGCATCTGTATACTTTCCTATTGAGCATCCCAAGGGTCGCAAATGTCACTTTATAATTTAATTTATAAAGTTGAATTTGCGGATTAACCATCCAGGCGATGAGTTAATCATTTCTTACCAAAGAATGTAAGAAGAGAATACCATAAAGAAGTGGCTCACAACTATACGTGAAAATATGTAATGAATAAGGTAGTTCAATATTTATGTTGTTAGTACTCTTATGAGGTGGACGCATTTCATAAGAGGGAAACGCGTATGTTGGATTTTTCTTATGATTTATAAAAATTTCACCAAAAGTTTAAGTCATGGTACTTATGAAAAAGGACTCATAATGTCCTTAGAAGTTTGACATTTATATAAAATTAAACATGTAAACTAAAGAAAGGCTGTACAATTATACAAAATAATAAAACCATCACAAGACCTACAATAAAGAATGGTTAAACTCCATTTGCAAAAGTAAGTGTATAACTTACACTTCCCTCGCAAATGTACTATTCTTAGGCACATTATGAAAGTGATTTATGAAAAATGGATCATAAGGACTAAACATTAGTTATCAAAACATCACAATGTTTTTAGAGCAAGCATGATAACATTTCAACTCTAAACATAACATATGTAATTCCATCAGTGACATTGTTCAAAAGTCGGAAGTACAAACACATGCACAACTGACCTACAAAATAACCAAATATATCAATCCATACGAGTGCTAAAAAAAATTGTTTAAGATGCCACTGCATAGGTGGACTTTGGAAAATGATTGTTATTCACAAAAAGTTAAACAGTTGACCACAAATCAACTTTAGTTACCTGAGGAAGAGGAGGGTTTGGAACTGCTGATGGGCTTGAGCATCTCTTTCATCTTCTCCATATCTGACACATCCAACTCAGACACCTGCTCTATAATATCAAAGGTCATGGATTGAAGAGATTTTAGACGATCAAGCACCTTGTCTCGTGCATTAGCGTTGTATTCCTTAAAAGAGTTGATGTCTATTTCATTCTTTGACGCATGTGCGAGTCCGCATCTGATGCCCTCATTAAAACCCACAGCATTCACAGCTTGATTAAGACTTAAAGCCATAGGGATAACTTCTGAGTGAACTCTTTTTGCAAGCAGGCCAAGACCTTCAGCAATGAGCCACTTGCTTTTGTCCTTCAAAGTATTGTTCTCAGACTGTAGAACCTCCCTCTCTGCAATCATGGCTTTCATAGTCTCTTCTAACCTTCCTACCTCTGTACACAAGGAGATCCAATACAAATGAATGTTACTTATGCATTTATATATGATGAACTAGATATAGTAAAGGATGTGAAAACATTACCTTTCTTAGCATCAGTTGCTGATTCCTCAAGCTTGGTTTTTTCTTCCAGAAATTGGTTTTTCAAGAAAAGCTCATTGTCTTGATCCTGTTTCAAGTTTCTTTTTGCTTCTTGTTCCAAGGCCATCAACTTCCGGTTATGAATCTTCAAACTTTCCACCTCGCCTAATAAAGTATTGGTCTTCACTTGCGCATCAATGGAATTGGAATTTAGTTTCGAGAGCATGTGCCTCTTTTGAGATTCTGCAAGTTCTTCCACTTTAGCTTCAGCAATCACCCATCTCTCATACAAATCTGCCACCAAGTTCTGTTGTTTCGCATGTGATGTCATGAATTCATTAGAGAACACTTCATGAGGAACTTGGTGAACGCTAGACACATCTGTTGATGTGCTACTTAGCAGGGAAAGCTTCTTGGCAACTAATGGGTCTTTGTATGACTGACTGGATAGCACATCCCACTTGGGAACAAAGGGTTCAGTGACAGATGCATGTGAAAACTCTTTAGCTGAGCTTGTCCTCATGCTGACTAGTTCAATTTCTGTCTTAAGCCATTTCGAAACAGGAACACCAAGTGATGGGAAGGATTTTGAAAGGGAAGATGAACTTGAAGTTTTGGCAACAACAGAAGAAATTGGTTGAGTGTTCTGCAAAAGAGGGGTGTTAATTAAAGTTTGGTCGGTCATATCGGGTGAATTCAGCAAAAAATCGGAAATATTAAATTCCTTATCATAAGGAGGGGTTACCGGTGTTTCAGCAGTGTTAGCCGTAGTGTCCTCATCAACCACTTCCAAAACACCGGAAGTGCTCTTGGATGGTGACTGAGTGGTTAATCTAGGAGACTTCCTTTTAGAAGCATGAGTGTCCTTCCCGGTATGAGGTTTGGGAGGACGCTTCACCATTTTTCCTTTGGCAGTATGAGACATGTTGGTAGTAACAATAGCATCATTTGTGATATCTTTTCTTTTTCCACTTGCATCGCTTGATAAGATAACCTTCATTTGTGATGAGGTTGTAGAAGGAGCTTCTTCAGTCTTTGACCCAACAATCTGGTCATACATGTCTTCAATAGACAAAGTTTCTTGATTACCCTCAGTTACACTTGTGCCATCAACATCCATGGTTTCTGCTTCAGGACGAATCTCATAAAATGAAGATGAAGTTTGATTAAGAAACGGTACTGTAGTTTCATCAATCTTTTCTGCAGACAACTCCAAACCGGAGAAACTCTTCAAACCCAGGGCATTATACAACTCCATTTCTGAAAGCAAAAGAAAATGGTTATGTCAGTATACACAAGCTATCATTAAAAGGATTCACTACTACAAAAACTGCCTTCCTTGACACGCGAACGATGACACTCGATAATTCTTGACGTGCAAAAACTGAAGTGTCAAAATAAAATGTCATTTATAGGTAATTCCTAAGAATTCATGACGCGCATTTTTGCGTGTCAAGAATTTCTGTCATATTTCAAAAAAAAAACACGGAGGACATATAAAAACCGCGTGTCAAGAAGAAAGTGTCGTCTTTTAATTTTTGACTCCAAATTTCCCCCCAATATTTTGCCCTAATTTTCAAATTTCCCCCACACGAATAACTCGAGACCGTCTCCTCTAGAAACCCTACCACATCCTCTGATTGACAGAAATCAATCGCCATTGAAGAATTCATCCCCTAAAAGAAAGGCTCTCAAGTTGAAGTTAGCTCCGACGAAGATGGCTTCGCCGGCGCCTGGTACGTCGCCACCGTGATCCACTCTCCTCCGTTCATCTCCTCCGTTCATCTCCTCCTCCCCAAATCACCGCACTCGGAACAACCTAGTCTACGTCGAATACTATAACCTGTTAGCAGAAGACGGTTCTTCCCGCCGATTGAGAGAATACGCCAACATTTCTTACGTCAGACCTTCGCCGCCGCTTCCCGATCCAAACCCTACCGATTTCCAATTGAACGATTTCGTCGACGCGTTTCACAGGGACGGCTGGTGGACCGGAGTTATCACGAACGTTATCGATAGCTCTAACTTTGTGGTCACGTTCGATAATCCGCCGGAGCAAATTCAATTCAACTGTTCTGATTTACGGATCCATCGGAAATGGGACGGCGGCAGATGGTTCCAACCGCAGAAGCAGGTTTACGCTTGACCTAATTCCTCTTTTCTGCTAGTTATAGTCTGCAAACTATCATATATTTCAGTTATTCACTCTCTATCTATGCTAGGGTTTGTGTTTGCATTAACTTAGGGTTTATGGTTATATGATAATGAATCTGAGCGTTTTGTCAAAATTTGGGGAGTTACTTAATGAATCGAAGTTAGTGTAGTCTGTAGACATATATATGTTAATTAGTAGTTTATTTGCTGCTTATCTGGTGATGGTAATTCTTCTATCCATGCTTCTGATTTTGTGTGTCACCAAATTCTTGGAAGGGAACAGCAGGATTGATGTTTACAGTAGGGAAAAAAGTAGAAGTGTCTATTGAGAGAGAAAGTTTGAGTGATTGTTGGCTTCCGGCAACTATATTAAAAAACTCGGACAACAATACTTTTCTAGTTGAGTATCAGCAACCGGGAACTGGTGACGAAGTGGTTCTTCATAAAGTTACAGTAGATTACTTTCATATCCGACCCTCGCCACCTCATCTGAAGGATTTGGAATCAACGAAAACCCTATTTTTTTAGGTGGACTGATTTTGTATGCTCCATAAGCATCTTGATTTTTAACTCACCAAGGTGTATGTTTTGCCTATGTAGTTGCAGATCCCTTGACATGTACCTAACGTTAGTATAATGTGATTAAGAAGTGGCATAGATTTTCATTAGAAAAATATATGCAAAGGTGGCTTCATATGTGAAATGAATTTCATATAACAACTATGAAGAAAATGAAGGGTGGCCCATGTGAATGAATGAATTAATTTAATATGTGAAAATTTACATACTGGCATGTATTTATATATTTTTTAGCAGATAGATTCAGGTAAGAAGTGTAGCTTTGTTTTGGAATTTAAAACTTGAATTTAACCGTTTATTGTTTACTGCTTGCCAAAACATAGTCTTTATTGACGAAATAAGGTGATGAGTAGGTTGATGTGAATCCAGTTGTTAATATAGTGTAATACATGTCCTTTTATTGGACTTTATAAGTGAATTCATTTAGAGACTCTTGCAAGTATTTGCTGCACAGATTTTACACACTATCGTCTACTTAGCTATACAGATGTATGCTTGGGGCTTTCCTAAACTTACTACTCAATGCTAATAAAAAAATTACATTCCCTTTCATGTTCTACCTTAGAAACGGATTTTTGGTATTTCTATCCAATTGTATATTTTTGGAATTTAAAACTTGCATGTATTTGAAAACCATAGTCAACTTGAAGTAAAAGGTTCAAATATGATTCTGATGTATAGAATTCTATGTATGTAATTGATAACTTTGGCTTTTTTGTTCAATTCTATGTTGAACCTTCAGAATTTTAATTGCATACATGTACCATACATAATGTCATATTTAGCTGTGAGTGACTACAGTGATGGTCTATTTGGTGGTAAAATTTTCGCAAATAGTACTGGTCACCACTTATTTTTAAAGTTCTTTCTTTTAAAATGATAAGTCTTTTGTATTTCAGTTGTATGATTTCTAATCTATTATCTCTGTTCATATGCAGGTGGCGAAACTGCTCTGTCAATGTAAGTCCACTTATATTTTTGTCGTCCTTTATTTGTATTTATATCTGTGTTTATCTTAGCTTCCTAATAATTTGATGTCCGTCGACTGACCCTTCCCTGTCGTTATTATCTACTGCAATCATTAGAACATTCATTTAAGAGATAATACCACTCAAATAAAATAGTTATTTTTTGTATTCTGCTGCATTTGGATGACTAGCCTCTTTCTGCAAAATGATTAGGTCTTCATGTTGCTTAAAAAAGGTAGTTCGTAATGACCTTTGTTGCTAAAACTAATACTTTTTTGGTACTCTGAATATGATTACAAAAAGGGATAATGGACTAGGTTGGTTAAGCTATACAAACCTTAATAGCATCTCTGCTTTTTATTGAATATAATCTCTGGAAAATGATTAGTACTTCATATGCTTAAAAAAAGCGGTTGGTAATGACCTTTGTTACTAAAATTAATATTCTTTTCATGCTCTGAATATGATTACAAAAAGGGATAATGGATTGGGCTGGTTAAGCTATACAAACCTTAATACTAGATTTAATAATGATAGTACTTAGCATGGTGGTAGTGAGGTAGCCGTAAAAAGTCTAAACAGTATGCCCGTGATCATGCCATTCTGAGTGTTTAGAGTCAATACTAGATTTAAAAAACAAATAGATACAAGATAGAGAATATAATCTCAAAATTCTATTGAATAGTAGTGTGTCTAAACAATATGCGAATGATCATCTCATTTTGACTCATTGACTGTTTAGAGTCAATACTATATTTAAGAAATAAAAGGTTGCAAGATAGAGATTATGGTAAGCAAGAATTCTGACAAAAAACACAAATCATACAATGCAGGTGAAGGGCATGTATCATCAAAGAAAGTGAAAGGAAAAGAAACCAAAGGGGTTTATGGTAATGAAGTAGCTACTTTGTAAATGCAAGCATGGATGTGGTCCTAGACTTTTGTAAATGCAAGCATGGTGGTAGTGATGTAGCTGTAAAAAAAAAACTACACTTTCGTAAAGGCAACCATGGTGCATGGTACTTAGCATAAGGTTAGAAAAAACAAACATTTCTTTTTGTAAACTGTTGCAACAGTTCATGGTCAAAAGTAAGTTTCCAAATCAAACTATAAGCTTCTATCTAAAGTTACAACCATTAATATGGTGGCCCGCCGCATCGCGCGGGCGGGTCACCATCTAGTTAATAATAATTACAAGTATCAGTTGTGATTATTAAAGGATATTGCAACAAAAGTTATTGCTCGTGAGTTAGATTTCGAGAAAACACCTGTGTCAAAAGTGATGACAAGAAACCCGGTTTTTGTACTTGCTGATACTCTTGCTGTAGAAGCCCTTCAAAATATGGTCCAAGGTTAGCATCAATCAACCATGATATCAGTTATTTAAACTATCTTCTTTAATCGTTATAGCACATATCTATCTATAAAGTTTCTCTTTGGCATCCGATTTATGATTTTTTTCTTTCACTAAATGCTCCTCAGCTGGCAAAGAAATATCATCCGGATGCAAATAAAAATAACCCGTCTTCAAAGAGAAAATTTCAACAGATACGAGAGGCTTATGAGGTATCGTTGTTATTTGGTCTTTTCTTTTAATGCTTATGAAGATAATTTACAGCTATATATGCAATTATACTTGATTTATGTACATTTTTCTTGTTGTGCAATGATAAATTAAAGGTTCTGCAAGATTCTGAAAAAAGAGCTGAATATGACATGGTAACATTATTTGCGGTTTATTTTGACTAGTCAGTTTTGAACTTAGACATGAAATATTTAAATGGCCAATGTTTTCTGATTGCTTGCAGAACTATTTAGAGAAATCCCGTATAATTATCCATTCCGCTTGCAACATGAATATGTTTAATGATGTTTAAGGTTGAAACATCACAGTGGGATGATTCTGTTTGGTTTGATATATCACAGGAAATCAAAGTTGATGTTCTAACATGTTTTCATCGAGGAAGGAGCTAGAAAGGCAGAATCTTGTTATCAAGTCAAGATATGTGCAAGTACTACTTAAACAAATATGAGTTTTATTGACATTTAAGTGAATAATGTAGATCGATATATATCAATGTATGAAATGTATTGGTTTGCTATATATATGAAATGCATTATTTTGCTATAAGTGTATTTTATTTTGTAATAGCAGGTTAATTTTTATTTAATGTAGAAACTAGTGATTCTATTAAAAATATTTTTTTTATTTTTTATTTTAACATTCTTGACGCGCAAATCTGCGTGTCATAAACAGACGACACAAAAAAATATTATAAATAAAAAATATATTAATCACAGACGACACCCTTTCTTGACGCGCAAAATGGGTGTCAAGAATGGAGTGTCAAGGATAGCGTGTCATTGTTCACGCGTCAAGAGCTTCTTGACACGCATTTTGCGCGTCAAGAAGCTTCTTGACCCCCGCATCCTTGACGTGCATTTGCGTGTCAAGAAGGCACTTTCTTGACGCGCAATGCACGTCAAGAATGCCAGTTTTTGTAGTAGTGATTACAAGTGTAAAACTTACCCCTTTGGTGATACTGTAAAATAGGCCATAATTCCGGCTCAAACCAAGCCTTGCTAATCCTAGAAATAAGCAATATGCATTCTGGAAGTTCACGAATGGGGCTAGCCACACTAACCAACCGATCAAAGTTCATTTGTGAATACTCGTTCTCTTCGGGGGTAACATCATGAACAATGTCATCGATTTCTCTCCATCTCATGGTGGGAGGGATACATCGATCATCCACATAAAAGAACTGGTTTTTCCAAGACCTAGGGTTTGGGGGAAGAATAGTACTAATCCTAGATACCCCACGACGGCGTTCGAAAGTATACCAGTCACCAGCCATGGTTATTCTATAAAAAGCCCTAAATAGTGCAACACTTGGGGATACACCTACTACTCTACTAGAAACTTCAAAATGACTTAAGCGAGAAAGTCCTTGAGGGTGCATCTGGGAAATGTGCACTCCAAAATGCGATAGGGCTCGAATTAAAAACTTAGTGAAAGGAAGCCTATAGTTCCCAAGTCGAAACATGTCGGCATACACACCGATTTTGCCATCTTGGAAAGAAAAAATCGATAAATTGGATTCTGGCAAAACGGGGTGGAGAGATAATGGGATGTGGTATTTTTCGATTAGATTATCTAAATCGCTTGGACTTAAAGTGGAAAAAGATGAATGCATATTATGTTTCGATGATTCTTCATCAATTTTGACAACAGGAGAAGCCATTGTTGAAAGAAATTAAAAAGAAAGTTATGGAAACTAACCTTAGGAAAGTAAAACGAAGAAGATGATTGAGAGAGAATGCCGGAGGAAGATTTGAAAGAAAGTGGAAAGTGTTTGGGAATTTACGAAGGAAAAGAGGATATAAACCTCTTTAAAACGGTTTAAATCCATTATTTAAAATTCAAAAAAAGAATAATTGTCTCGTCAGCAAACCTCGTGCTGACACGTGTTCTGAAAAACTGACAAAAAGTACCATCATGCTTAATGGCCTCCTGACAGATGCTTACGCATGCCGTTTGCATTTGCGATAACCAACAGTCGGTTATTCTAACATTTGCGGATGCAAATCTCAACCAAAAAATTGTGTTTTCGATTCTGTAATTACTAAAGTCCTTAAGTTATAGTATCTATAACATAAAGGACTAGGGGGACTGGAGGACCCTTGCGGTAAAAATTTTTATAAAATTTTGCTCAAAGTAAAAGGTTATGGTTATACTCTTTTTTATCCTAGGCTTTGGTTTTTCCCAAAGGGTTTTCCAAGTAAGGTTTTTTAATGAGATAACACCTTTTTTAAAGCAAACGAAAATATACAAAGCCTAGATTTTTCTAGCACATAGTCCATTATCATTGTATAAATAATTAATGGACTAGGGGGACTTGATGAGGAGAGGTCAAAATCGGATATGCAAGTATAACAACAAAGATAACTCGCAGGTGACAATCAAACTAAGATATCTCCAAGACAGAAGGATGCAGTTGCGACGGAGCCGACAGCAAGTGCATCTGCTTCACACTAAAGAACTTGTGAACCAAGTTTGTTAGTATAAATAGAACATTCATGAATCATAGAAGGGACTTTTGGGGAAACAAGAAGAGATTTTACACCTTTAGTGTGTGTTTCTCTTTAGATTCTGAATTTGTATAAGCCGATCAATCAATATAATATCTTCATTCGACCATAATCTTCTCCGACTTCTTTCTACGAATTCAAAAGGGAGGTCTAGAATTTCATTTTACGTACGAGTGGGATTTTATTCTTCATCACAACCTATCAAAGACTCATGGATAAAACTTTTTAAATGCAAGTTGGAAGGAATCTTGAGGCATACGTGGATGATGTTATAATAAAGAGTTGTGATGAGGAAGATATGCTAAAGGATATTGAAGAAACTTTTGGGAACTTGCGAAGTATTAACATGAAATTGAATCCCAAGAAATGTTCATTTGCAATGGAAGAGGGAAAATTTTTGGGAGTTTTGGTCAATAAGGATGGGATTCAAGCGCATCCGAGAAAGGTCAAAGCAGTTATGGAAATGCAGCACCCTACGTCTGTTAAAGAAATTCAGACATTTAATGGAAGGTTGGTGGCCTTGCATCGATTTCTATCTAAAGTTGCTAAAAGAACAACGTCGTTTATGAAGGTATTAAAAGAAAGTTTAAAAGGAAAATTTGAAATGGACACCTGAAGCTAACCAAGCATTTGAATAGCTAAAGGCAGATTTAGCTACACTTCCGACTCTGACAGCGCCAAAGGTTGGAGAATCATTGATAATGTACCTGGCCGTTACCGATCATGCTGTAAGTGCTGTGCTTTTGGCTGAAAGAGAAGATAGGCAACTTCCGGTTTATTACATCAGCAAAATGTTGAAAGATTATGAAATGAGATATCCAATAATTGAAAGGGTCATTCTAGCGCTTGTGCAAGCCACTAGAAGGTTGAGACGTTATTTTCAAGCTAATACCATAAGTGTACTCACTTCCTATCCAATACAAGGGATCCTAAGAAAGCCAGAAATGTCGGGAAGATTGATCAAATGGGCAATTGAAATTGGGCCATTTGATATTGAATTCAAGCCAAGAGTTTCAATGAAAGGGCAAGTTGTTGCAGATTTCTTAGCAGAAGTGCCATCTGTCCCAAGTGTTAACATCATAACCGTTCTCGAAACTAAAGACCAAATGTGGATTCTTCACACATATGGTTCTTTTAACTCTGATGGTTCAGGAGCAGGTCCGATTGAAATTTCCTTTTTCTTTTAAGGAATGTTTATCCTACTAAAAATTGGCACAAAGTTAACATTTGCCAAGTGCAGGCTTGATTCTAAGGAGTCCGGAAGGTGACGAGCTAACATATGCGATTCGTTTCAGTTTCCCAGCTTCAAATAATGAGGCAGAATATGAGGCATTGTTAGCAGGTCTAAATATTTAAAACTTCATACGTTTTGAAGCTTTTTACTCTTCTCATTCTAAAAAAAATGAAGGAGGGAAGTATGAGTATAAATATGTTTATGCAACTATTATAGTTACCAAATTTAAACATGCCACTTGATGAGGATAGGTCAAGACCGGACATGCAAGTGTCCTGGCATCTACACTTCCGATGGTAAAGATCCCGAGAGCAAGTGTCACACAGAGAATGAGCTGGAAGCGATGCAGTTGCAGATGAACAAGATGCAAGTGCATCCGACCAACTCATGAAGATGTGACTTCAGAGGCTCTATAAATAGTTCTTTTACTCATTTGCAATGGAACTTCTAATTCCAGAAAAAATACACATTTACTGTGTGTTTCCCTTGTTTGTACCCAAATACTTGAGATATTAGTAAATCTCATTGATTCATCGATTATTCTTCTTAGATTAGCTTGTTCCTAGTTGAATTATAATCTCTCATTTGCATACGGTGGGATTTTATGGTTCATCAATTGGCGCCATCCGTATTCTCAGGAATTGGTGAAAAATGGAGAAGCAATCGGATGAGTCACTGAAGAAGAAGTCCATTTTTGATCTAGAAGGAACACCGAAGAACATTCATAGTTCGAAAGGATCAGCTGGAAAACTCTAGTGAAAAAGTCTCGGTGTTTCAATTACCGAATCATTCTAATAATGATCCATATTCGGATCATGATGATGAGGATGATAATGTGGATCCGAATAGATGCTGTAGAGATTTTGCAAAGCTTTGATCGAGATTTCCTGATGAGAAATTTGCAGATTCTGAAGCAGTTAAAGGACAAGGAGAAGCGTGAGCAGTGGTTGCAGGAAGTTCGCGCCACTCTAAAATTCACTCCAGAAAAGGATGCTGCAAAAACTACCGATTTGAAGGATCTGGATGATCTTCTAAATGAAGATCGTACAATTATCAAACAGTCAAAAGCATCAGGTATCGATTTTAACGCTTTGATCAAGTAGCGAAATTAGTTTTTGAAAACTTTTGATCGATACGCATATTTTGGATCGGAAAAATTAATTTGAATTTGCTTAATTCAAAAGTTCATGATCAATTGTTGATTTGGTAATTTGATGAATTTTGATCCTTGTGATATGACAATGGTTTAATGATGATGTGAAATCCTTATGAATGGATACACAATTGAGGATCATATGCTGAACTATGAAATCTGGAAGTTCGATGAATGAATTCCGGATGAAGATTTGAAGATTTAAAGAGGCTCTCATGAAGATTGCCTAAAAAATCTGGAAAATCATAAGAACAACAATTAAGGCGGGAAAACCTTCTTCAAATTTGAATTTCAGAAAATTCAAATGCACACTCATAAGTTGAGTTGTAAAAAAAAAAAAAGAGGAAGATAGAGAATGAGATACAGATGTCCACTTCCGAGTAAGTCACGTGTGCGTCGGAAGTGGTGTCGATATGATATTTTAAAAAATTGATATTACGATGAAGACTTCCGAGTAAGACGTACACGCGTGGGAAGAGCTTATGATAGCAAATGAAGACTTCCGAATAAGACGTAAGCGCGTCGGAAGTGCTTATGATAGCAAGTGAAGACTTCCGAGTAAGACGTACGCGCGTCGGAAGTGCTTATGATAAGCAAATAAAGACTTCCGAGTAAGACGTACGCGCGTCGGAAGTGATTATGATAGCAAATGAAGACTTCCGAGTAAGACGTAAGCGCGTCGGAAGTGCTTATGATAGCAAATGAAGACTTCCGAATAAGACGTAAGCGCGTCGGAAATGTTTATGATAGTAAATGAAGACTTCCGAGTAAGACGTAAGCGCGTCGGAAGTGCTTATGATCAGTAAGTGAAGACTTCCGAGTAAGACGTACGCGCGTCGGAAGTGCTTATGATAAGCAAATAAAGACTTCCGAGTAAGACGTACGCGCGTCGGAAGTGATTATGATAGCAAGAGAAGACTTCCGAGTAAGACGTATGCGCGTCGGAAGTGATTGCAATAAGATCTCTTGTGAAGATTAATACTGTATGACACTTTCGAACTAATTATACTTGTGTTGGAAGTGTCATCCTGAAAGACCTCATACAAGAGGCGAATGTGATCAATTCTAAATGAGCTATAAATGCTATGATTGAATTATAACATTAAGACCTTAATTTTTGAAAAAGGCATTGATCTTATTCTAACCTATGGATTTTATGACATCAGGAGAAAAGGATGTATTCGTGCCTTATTTTCCTGCTTCAATGCAAGAGCATTCTAAGTTTCAGAATTGTATCGCAAATGCTAAGTTTCCAGCAAAGCTAAAGATGCCAACTTCTATAAAGAAGTATGGTGGACTAACAGATCCAGATGATCATATATTTGATTTTATTACTGCTGGAAGACTTGAACGATGGTCAGAAGAAACATGGTGCCACATGCTGGTACAGACCTTTACTGGACCTGCAAGAGTATGGTTTGATGCACTATCAAATGCACAGATACGTGGTTTTGAAGACCTAAGGACGAAATTCCTAAGGCAATTTAGTCAACAACGGAAGTGCACAAAAGAAGTGACAGAAGTACATAACATTCGAAGAAGAAATGACGAAAGCCTTGAAAGCTTCGTTATGCGTTTTAACAATGAAACTATGAAAATATCTGGAGCACATGATCAATTACGTATATCTGGCTTTTGCCATGGTGTTCGACACACGCACTTGGTGGAAAAGTTGCATGAGGATCTGCCTCAAACAATGGAGGTGCTTATGGATCGTGTCAGGACCTATGTAAAAGGAATGAAGTGCTTCCGGAAATATCCAGGGTATCAGTACTCAAAAACCATCTCAGAAGAATGGCAATTACCGGAATGCAAATGCAAGTGTTTCCACTGCACCAACAAGAAATCAATCCTGGAAAAAGTTTAGATCTCAACCCTATGATCGTAGGGGAGAAACTAATTATGGAGGATACAAGAAGGCCTGGGAGCCCAGATCTAATGATTTCTCGTCGCTTACAAAAACTCCAAGTGAGATCTTAGCGACGGAGAATGTTCAATTTTCGAAACCTCAAAGGACTTACAATCCTTTAGGAAGTGACATGGGTAAATATTGCGATTACCATAAAGATCGTGGTCATGATACAGACAACTGCAGACACTTGCGAGGCGAGATTGAAAAAGCCATCAAATCCGGAAAATTGTCGCATCTGGTTAAAAATATTAAGGAGGGACGTCCTCCAGCTGCTAAACAAGCTGTGATCGCAATGATACGAAGAGGGTCGAACACTTGGCATCGCAATGTTAAAACAAAGTTTGAAGAAGAAAAATGGAAAAGTCAAGAGATTACATTTCCACCATTGAATGGTAAAGAATCGAGAGAAGATCCAGTAATTGTGACTGTCGGTATTGCTGGGTGATGAACCACAAAATCCCACCGTATGTAAATGAGATATTATAATTCAACTAGGAACAAGCTAATCTAAGAAGAATAATCGATGAATCAATGGATTTACTAATATCTCAATATTTGGGTACAAACAAGGAAAACACACAGTAAATATGTGTATTTTCTGGAATTAGAAGTTACATTGCAAATGAATGAAAGAACTATTTATAGAGCCTCTGAAGTCGCATCTTCATGAGTTGGTCGGATGCACTTGCATCTTGTTCATCTGCAACTGCATCGCTTCCAGCTCATTCTCTGTGTGACACACTTGCTCTAGGGATCTTTACCATCGGAAGTGTAGATGCCAGGACACTTGCATGTCCGGTCTTGACCTATCCTCATCAAGTCCCCCTAGTCCATTGATTATTCGAGCAATAATTATTGGACTAGAAGTTAAAAGTGTCTCGTATTTCCGATGAGGTTTTGGGAACCTTTATCGATCATCTTCATTAAGTTCGCATGTGCTTTTGATTTGTTACCTCATTAAAAACCTTGTTCGGAAAAACCCTGTGGGAAAAAACCGAAACTAAGGAAAAAAGAGTGTAACACACATTTCTCTTTTGTGGAGATCACAAGTGTCAAAGATCAGAAATTTTCCAATTTTTAACGATTTCATAGATCTGGTCATCAAGTCCCCCTAGTCCTTATGTTGTTTTGTAGAAATGACTAAGGACTAAGGTACGAAGATCATCATAGGAAATGCCAGTGAAGCCAGTGCTTTAATAGATCAAAAGACTTTATTTGTCTTTAAAGCAGAACGCTCCTGCAAATGTAATCGTCACATCCTCGTGAGGATATTAACGTATTATTGCAAGGAGACGCTTCTGCAAGTGTAGAATCCTAACTGACTTGTCAGGCGCGTTTTGCATGTTGATTTGCACTCGAGTACTTTTGATACCCGCCGAGTACACGTGTCAGTCGAGGATTAAATGACGGGACAGTTTTTGGTCTTTTTTATTTTTGAATTTTTTAAACTCAAACGGTTATTTGTATCCGAGATTCTTGCCCCATATATAATCATTTCTTATTTTGCATTCTTTACACTCTTCACTGCCGTCGCTCTTCTTTGTTCTTCAAGCCCTAACTCTTTCTTCAAGCTTTTTCTTTTCGAAAGGTCAGTCGATTTCCTTCTTGCTTTTTTACTGCATTTTCATGGCGTCACCGTCAATTAAGGTCGATGACGATTCGAGTAAGCATAATATGCATATCTCGTTTTCGTCTATGTCGCCTCGTGATCTCAGATGAGGTTATTGAGCGATACCATATTCCCCTTTCGTTGAATCCCACTCTTCCCCTGCCGAAAACTCCCATTTCCCCTTTCCCTGATGGCAAAATTGGGGTTTATGTCGATATGTTCAAACTTGGGAATTATCGTCTCCCTTTCACCAAGTTTCTTATGAGAGTTTTGATATTTTTCAAGATCCATGTCTCTCAGATGCATATCCAAGGGTTTTCAATGTTTGAGTCATTTCGAAGCCACTTGTAGGGCTGTTAATGTGTCTCCAAGTGTCAATCTTTTTAGGGCTTTCTATAGAATCACCATGGCTGGCGATTGGTATACTTTTGAGCGTAGGAGAGCAGTTAAGAGAATTAGCACCCATCTTCCACCCAACCCTCGTTTCTGGAAATCCAAATTCTTCTACATCGATGATCGATGCATTCCTCTTCAAATGGAATGGAGGGATGTGGAAGATGTAGTTCACGATCCAAATCCAAACGATGGCGACTATAGCCAGGAGTCTTTTGATAAGTTAGTGTCGTGTGCAAGCCCTATCCGGGAACTTCCGGAAGCCATTCTTCTCTTTTGTAGAATGAGTAGGGCTTGGTTTACCCCTGAACTTTGGCCGATTCTGACAAATCAAGGGAAAGGTAAGGAATTACCCTTTTACCACTTGCGATCACATCCTTTAAAATGTCTCGACAGTTTTTGATAAACTCTTATTTATTTTTGCAGAGATGGATCTATTCGAAGCCATGCAACTAAAAAGTTTTGACAATGTCGACCTCAGTGCCGAGACTTATGGAAGAAGGGTCAATGTCATTTCTTCGGCAGACTGCCAGCTCCTTCCTGGACTATCGTCCCGAAGAAGCACATGATCAAGTTGAACCGCAAGTGAATGTGCAGTCAGATGCCATTGTTTCTGAAAAGGTGAATGAGGTCGAATCTGGGGATAATGACGCTGCTGATGTCGCAAAAACGATCAAGGGTGGTGCTGGAGGAAGTGGGGAAAACACCCTCAAGGGTAAGAAGAAGGAGGTCGTTGAAGGTCATGTGGATTTGTCTTCGAAAGCGTCATTACCGCCCAAAGGTGGAAGCAAGATAAAGAGATCCGCAAAAGCGACTGTTGCCAAGGAAGCGCATGAGCTCCTTGTGTCTAAAAGGAAATCTCCTCGTTGGAGTTTACAATCTTTACCTCATCAGTCTAAGGTACACACTTCCGAAACCACTGAGGTCACTCCCGATTCTACGGGGAATTTTGAAGCAAATGAACAGCTAGGAGAGGGTGTGCAGTCAAAGATTGATGTTGTGGTAACCCCTCCTCCTACTAATGATTTTGATATTGATGATTATTTATTGAATTCACCTGATATGTCACAAGAACCAGGTTTTTCTGATGTAAGTATTTTGCAGAAAGGTACCTCATCTTTGATCACTTTGGCCAATTTAGCTCATGCGTCCTCTTCTTCGCAGAAGGATGCTCCGAGCTTTGCTGTTCCTACCTCTGAGTGGTTAAAGAAGGAGATAGATCTGGTTACCCTCAGAAGCAATGTTGGTAGAGGTTTTGATTCTGTTGATGTGAATGCTTCCTTTGTCCCTCAATGGGAGATCAAAAATGGTGATACTTGCACCGAAAGCTCAATCGCAAAGAAGATCACTCTACTTGGAAGTACTCTTACTGACATTTTCAGCCTTCAACAAATTCCTAATGAAGCTTTTTCAAATGAACTCATGCTTGCACAATCGAAGCAACAGAGCCTGGTGGCAGATGTGTATGGTCGATGGATCATTGCTGAGGCGAGAGTTGAAGAGTTAACCAAAAAGTTGTTGGCGCACAAGGCCTCTTTTGGTTCTATAAGCGATCAAGTGAAGATTAATGATTTACATGCAAAAGTTGAGCTCCTCACAACCAAGAACCGGAAGCTGGTATCGCTTGAGCAGGAAATGAAGAGAGATCTTAAGCAGGCGCAGGATGATGTGATGGCTTTCAAAAGTCAATTTTTGGATCAGAAGAAGATATTTGATGAACAAGCCATCAAAATGTTGGAGATCACCTCTCAATGTGATTCAGTAGTTGAAGCTGTTAAAAAAGGTATCTCTTATATTTCTTTATTTTCATAATTTTCCATTTGCACTTGCATGGTCTTTTATCACCTTTAACATTTGCGTTTTAATCCTTCAAAGAAAATGCTGCCCTTGTTGAAACTGTCAAGGCATTAACCGAAGAAAGAGAGCAAATGCAGAAGGAGCTAGCATCTGTGAAGGAAAAAAGCAAATGGCTGATTGAGGAAGGTTTTAACTTGGTTGCTAAGCGTGTGCATTCCGAAATGATCCCCATGACTCTCAGAGTTAATTCTGCCGCCAATGCGATGGGTTATAATGAAGGGATCAAGTGTGGGCTAGCACATGCTGTGAAAGGTGAAGCCAATTTCCTGACTTTCAAAGAATACGATCATAAAGCCGGTGAGAAGCTGTTGACACAGTTGGATGCTCTGAAGTCAATGACGTTCCATTCCATTGACGAAGTTTCGAAGTTTAGCCTGGACGATACAGAGATAATGGGGGATATGCTGAAACCAATTTCCTTAGCAAAAGGTTCTGCAACCCCAAAGGCTCATGCTCCTTTAACTTCAAAGGCAGATGCTCCAACCGCCACCGGTAATTGATCTTTTTATTAATCATGATCTTTTGTTGAACATTTTAATCATCTCACAAAGTCCACTTATGCTATGGCACAAGACAATTTACTTTTTATTTTGCACTTGGTATGCTCTAGTACTTCCTTAATTGTGGATCCCCTCGGAACTGCATCTGTTTGCAGTTTCGATTATATTGACATATATGACAATGCATGTGGATGTTTGCTTTACTTACTTTTTGCCTTGAGCCCTTGAATTATGTTATCATCTTATGGTTCATAGGATATGAGTCATGCTTGATTATGTTTACGACATGTCACTTGCGATCAAAGTGTATCGTTGTTTGCACTTGCAGTTGCAAAATGATCATACACGACCTTTTATACTTTGAATCGTTTGTATGTTTCCCATTCGATTCTTGGCATTTTTCTTTTAAACTTGCGAAATATTTTCTTACAAGCTTTTGAGCAACTTTATAAGTTCTTCTTCACAAGTACTTTGACAAGATTCTAACAAAATCATTAACTTTTAAAGAAGGCTGACATATGCGTTTCCCCCTATCAAATGCGTCCATCTTCAAAGGGTTTTAACAACATAACGTCAATACCACTTTTAAAGTTAAGTGTTTTTTGTTTCGAATACGAATCTTTTCCTTATGGTGTATAAATCCTTACATCTTTTGGTAAGGTTTAGTTGATCTTTTTCCTTTGAATGATCAACCCACAAGACCACTTTATAACATTAGTTATTCAGCAGCACTTGCGACCCTTAGAGAGCTTAAGTTGGAAATTTATTAATAATCATAGCATACCTTTATCCACTTAAGTTTGGCCATCTCTCTTTTGGGCTTTTGTTAGCAACCATTGTACTAACAAGGTGTCCGGCCTGATCACCTCTTCCCAACATGCACTCTTTAATTGTCAATGAGACAGTTGAGGACAAGAAAAGTATTTTTACTTTTTCTTGGGTTACCTTTTATAAATAAAGGAATAACAGCGATACTGCATTAAGATATTGGTATGTAATATCTTTTGAAAATGCACCCGCTAGTGACTCATGAACCATATTATAAGAAGCGAATCATATCGCATGTGAATCTTGTATTATTTAAAGAGATCACTTGTATAGCTTATGCATGTGTTCATTGACACAACATTTTTAAGCAAACATTCATATTCAATATTTTGCATAAGAGCGATCAAATATTTGTATAACCTTTTCATATAAAATGAAATAAGTATTTCCATGGATCCTTGTAAGTACTAGAAGCAAATGTATCTTATTCTTCATCGATTTATTACAAGATCATAATTGCATAAACAAGAATATAAAGATCAACATTTTCTATCTTTCATTTGAGATTTGCATTTGCGTCTTCACATGTAACATTTGTGAAGATGAATTCCATTCCAGGCCCGCACCAGTTCAGTTCCATCGAGCTGCTGAAGTATGTAAGACCCATCTCCGATCGCTTTTTTGATTATATAAGGTCCCTTCCACTTGGGAGACATTTTTCCGAGCGGAAGTGCCCTACTCACTTCATTGCTCCTCAACACATATTCTCCTTCTTTATACTGTTGGGTCTTAACTTTGGCGTTATAATACTTTGCCATCTCTTTTTTGTATCTACTTTCACGTATAGCTGTGATTTCCCTTCGCTCTTCCAAAAGATCCAGATTGGTTCTTAATTCTTCATCATTATCCGTCACTTGCACTTGCAAGCGATGACTAGCTACTCCGATTTCAGCCGGTATGACGGCTTCAGTTCCATATACAAGACTGAATGGTGTTTCACCATTGCTAGTTTTAGGCATGGTACGATGCGCCCACAAGACATGTGGCAATTCATCGACCCAACTACCTCCATACTTTTCCAATCTCATTTTTATGCCTTCAACAAGACTTCGATTTGCTCTTTCAACTTGGCTATTGGCCTGCGGATGTGCTACTGACGTAAAGATCTGATTTATGTGAAGCTCTTCGCACCATTCCGCAAATGGGTTTCCAGCAAATTGCTGTCCATTATCTGTTATAATATAGAGAGGTAGACCAAATCGACATACGATATGTTCCCACACGAACTTTTTGACTTGCTTACCAGAAATACAAGCAAGTGGTTTTGCTTCAATCCATTTTGTAAAATAGTCAATTGCAACTAATAGAAATTTTACCCCTCCACTTGCTAGTGGAAAAGGTCCAACTATATCCATTCCCCACTTCTGGAAGGGCCACGCTGATGTAACTGGGATCAACTCATTTTTTGCTCGCATGCTCACTGGAGCATGTGCTTGACAAGCTTGACACTTGCGCAATTCTTCCCAAGTGCTTCGGTACATGCCTGGCCAAAAGTATCCAAGGCTCATGATTTTAACAACTACCATCTTTGCACCAGCATGAATACCGCATATGCCTTCATGTACTTCTTTAACGATCTTTTCAGCTTCACTTGGGGTTAAACATCTTAACAAAGGTCCCAAAAAGCTTCTTCTATACAAAGTATCATTTTGCATCTGATACTGAAGCGAATTTACTCGTATCTGGCGAGCCTGTTCTTTATCATTTGGGAGTTTGCCCATGGTCAAATACTGTACAATAGATGTCATCCAACTGTCTTCTTGCACTTGCACATCTGCGGTCATTTTCAAATTGACAGTTGGAGCTTCTAACAATTCAACTCGAATCTCCTTGGCTAAATGTTCAAATGCGACAGAAGCGAGCTTGCTCAGCGCATCTGCCTTTTTATTTTGAGCTCTAGAAATATGTAAAACTTCACACTTCCCAAAGATTTTGATTAACTCTTGGACTTGCTCCAAGTATAAGGCCATATATTTGCCTTTTGCTTCGTATGTTCCAGCGATCTGACTAGCTACCAACAATGAATCCACATAAGCGGTAACTTGCGTTGCACCCATTTTTTTAGCCAACCTTAAACCTGAAATAAATTTCAATGTTTTAGGACCTCCAACTTATCACATGCATTCGTGGAGCAAATGCATACCATATGCATTCGTGAAGCAAATGCATATGTACCCAATCATTATATATATATATATATATATATATATATATATATTTTTATCGAATAAACACAAAGTCTTATAAAGCTTGAGTGTTTATACCTGCTAGCAACGCCTCATATTCTGCTTCATTATTAGAAGCTTGGAAATTAAAGCGGATCGCATATGTCAACTCGTCCCCTTCAGGACTTTTCAAGATCAAGCCTACATTTGGTATAATAAACCTTTTAATATTTTGAATTTCAATTTCTTTTTCAAAAAGAAATAATTTTATAATGGATCAAACCTGCTCCTGAGCCATCAGAATTTGAAGAACCATCAGTATGCAAGATCCATACTTGTTCTTTAGCTTCAGGAATGGTAATAACGTTTATATTTGCGCCATCTGGCACTTCCGCCAGGAAATCAGCTACCACTTGACCTTTAATTGAAACTCGGGGTTTGAATTGTATATCGAATGGCCCCACTTCAATTGCCCACTTGATCATCCTACCGGACATTTCCGGTTTTCTGAAGATCCCTTGGATAGGATATGAGGTAAGAACATTTACAGTATGGGCCTGGAAATAATGACGAAGTCTTCTCGTAGCCTGTACAAGTGCTAAGACAACTTTTTCGATCATAGGGTATCTGGTTTCATAGTCTTTAAGCATTTTGCTTATGTAGTGATGAACCAAAAATCCACACCGTACGTAGGTTTAGAGTTTTAATTCAACTAGGAATCAATAAGAATTCGAGAATTGAAGAAAGAATCAGATATTTATTGAATATTATTGTTGAATGTGATAATCAGAGAAAACACACAGTTAGTGTGGAATTCCAGAATCAGAAGTTACATCATAAATGAACAAGCGAGCTATTTATAATGCTAAATGAAGCCGCTGCTACACAGATGGGTTGGATGCATTTGCGCTCTGCTCAACCGCAACTGCATCACTTCCAACAAGCTTTCCATGTGGTGTTTGTACTTGATACTTTATCATCGGTAATGTAGTTTGATAAGCCACTTTACATCCAATTCCTATCTATCTTCATCATGTAGTAAATTGGAAGTTCTTTATCTTCCCTTTCCACCAGTAACACAGCGCTTACTGCATTATCCGTTACTGCCAAATACATGATCAATTCTTCACCGACTTTCGGTGCAGTTAGGGTCAGAAGTGTAGCTAGAGCTGTTTTCAATTCCTCAAATGCTTGATTGGCCTCGGAAGTCCATTCAAAACTTCCTTTTAAACTCTCTTTCAAAACTTTCATAAAGGGTGTGGCTCTTTCAGCTGCTTTTGACAAAAATCTATGTAGAGCCACCAAACGCCCATTTAGAGTTTGTATATCTTTAAGGGTTTTAGGCGGTTCCATTTCCATAACCGCCTTGACCTTCCTCGGATGTGCTTGGATCCCGTCTTTATTGACCAGGACCCCTAAGAACTTGCCTTCCTCCATCGCAAATGAGCACTTTTTGGGGTTTAATTTCATATTGATACCCCGCAAGTTTTTAAAGGTCTCTTCAATGTCTTTGATCATATCTTCCTCATGAGAACTCTTAATGACTACATCGTCCACATAGGCTTCAAGGTTTCTACCCACTTGCGATTGGAAGGTCTTATCCATGAGACGCTGGTAAGTTGCACCAGCGTTTTTTAGCCCGAACGGCATCTTTTTATAACAGAATAAACCTTCGTTTGTAATAAACGCAGTTCTGTCTTCATCACCCTCAGCCATAAAGATCTGATGGTATCCTTTATATGCGTCTAGAAAACACTTCCATCGGTATCCCTCCAAAGAGTCAACTTTTAGATCTATTTCCGGAAGTGGATAACAATCCTTCGGACATGCCTTATTAAGATCTTTGAAGTCAATACACATCCGCCAAGATTTATCAGGCTTTAGGACCAAGACGGGGTTCGCAACCCATGTTTGGTAAAACACTTCCCTAAGGATGCCCGCCTCAACAAGCTTATCCACTTCTTCCTTGACTACTTTGTTTCGAATTTGATCATAGATCCTTCGCTTCTGCTGGACAGGTTTTACACCTGGATAGACGTTTAATTTGTGTTCAACGAAATGTCTAGGAACCCCCGTCATATCCAACGGTTCCCATGCGAAGATATCCACATTGTCTATTAATAACTGAAAAAACTTTTTCTTTGTTTCTCCTTGCAATTGCGATCCAATTTCAATTGTCTGATCTGGAAACTTCTCGTTTATGATCCACTTACTCTTCTCTACAGTATCATTTTTAATATCCTTTAACCCTCCTTTCGGTATCAGAGGTTTCTCAACCAGGGCCACTTGTGGATCTGCATCTGTGGTTACAGTTGCGATTCCTCTTGGAGTTGGGAACCGAACTAAACCATGCGCTGTTGAAACTATAGCGCCCAAAACTTTAAGCCCAGGTCGACCGATAATGACATTGTGGGGGGAAGGAGTTGCAACCACAATAAAAGTCATCATCTCTTCTCGAAATAGTTTATCGTCACCAAAGATCACTGGGAGAGTTATTTCTCCCATGGGATGCACCACCTCTCCAGAAAAACCAATGAGAGTGGAATTATGAGGCTTCAGCCTTTGCTGCACATCCAATCCCATTCTTCGGAAGCAAGACTCATACATGATTTCCGACGCACTTCCGGTATCGAGATAGGTCCGTTTTACTAGAAACCCAACAATACCGACAGTCACAATTACTGGATCTTCTCTCGATTCTTTACCATTCAATGGTGGAAATGTAATCTCTTGACTTTTCCATTTTTCTTCTTCAAACTTTGTTTTAACATTGCGATGCCAAGTGTTCGACCCTCTTCGTATCATTGCGATCACAGCTTGTTTAGCAGCTGGAGGACGTCCCTCCTTAACAGCTTGTTTAGCAGCTGGAGAGGAGCAATGAAGTGAGTAGGGCACTTCCGCTCAGGAAAATCTCTCCCAAGTGGGAGGGACCTTATATAATCAAAAAAGCGATCGGAAATGGGTCTTACATACTTCAGCAGCTCGACGGAACTGAACTGGTGCGGGCCTGGAATGGAATTCATCTTCGCAAATGTACATGTGAAGACGCAAATGCAAATCTCAAATGAAAGATAGAAAATGTTGATCTTTATGTTCTTGTTTCTGCAATTATGATCTTGTAATAAATCGATGGAGAATAAGATACATTTGCTTCTAGTACTTACAAGGATCCATGGAAATACTTATTTCATTTTATATGAAAAGATTATACAAATATTTGATCGCTCTTATTGCAAAATATTGAATATGAATGTTTGCTTAAAAATGTTGTGTCAATGAACACATGCATAAGCTATACAAGTGATCTCTTTAAATAATACAAGATTCACATGCGATATGATTCGCTTCTTATAATATGGTTCATGAGTCACTAGCGGGTGCATTTTCAAAAGATATTACATACCAATACCTTAATGCAGTATCACTGTTATTCCTTTATTTATAAAGGGTAACCCAAGAAAAAGTAAAAATACTTTTCTTGTCCTCAACTGTCTCATTGACAATTAAAGAGTGCATGTTGGGAAGAGGTGATCAGGCCGGACACCTTGTTAGTACAATGGTTGCTAACAAAAGCCCAAAAGAGAGATGGCCAAACTTAAGTGGATAAAGGTATGCTATGATTATTAATAAAAATCCAACTTAAGCTCTCTGAGGGTCGCAAGTGCTGCTGAATAATTAATGTTATAAAGTGGTCTTGTGGGTTGATCATTCAAAGGAAAAAGATCAACTGAACCTTACCAAAAGATGTAAGGAATCTATACACCACAGGGAAAAGATTCGTATTCGAAACAAAAAACACTTAACTTTAAAAGTGGTATTGACGTTATGTTGTTAAAACCCTTTGAAGATGGACGCATTTGATAGGGGGGAAACGCATATGGCAGCCTTCTTTAAAAGTTAATGATTTTGTTAGAATCTTGTCAAAGTACTTGTGAAGGAGAACTTATAAAGTTGCTCAAAAGCTTGTAAGAAAATATTTCGCAAGTTGAAAAGAAAAATTTCAAGAATCGAATGGGAAACATACAAACGATTCAAAGTATAAAAGGTCGTGTATGATCATTTTGCAACTGCAAGTGCAAACAACGATATACTTCGATCGCAAGTGACATGACACAAACATAATCAAACATGACTCATATCCTATGAACCATAAGATGATAACATAATTCAAAGGCTCAAGGCAAAAAATAAATAAAGCAAACATCCACATGCATTGTCATATATGCCAATATAATCGAAACTACAAACAGATGCAATTCCGAGGGGATCCACAATTAAGGAAGTACTAGAACATACCAAGTGCAAAATAAAAAGTAAGTTGTCTTGTGCCACAGCATAAGTGGACTTTGAGAGATGATTAAAATGTTCAACAAAAGATCATGATTAATAAAGAGATCAATTACCGGTGGCGGTTGGAGCATCTGCCTTTGAAGTTGAAGGAGCATCAGCCTTTGGGGTTGCAGAACCTTTTGCTAAGGAAATTGGTTTCAGCATATCCCCCATTATCTCTGTATCGTCCAGGCTCAACTTCGAAACTTCGTCAATGGAATGGAACGTCATTGACTTCAGAGCATCCAACTGTGTCAACAGCTTCTCACCGGCTTTATGATCGTATTCTTTGAAAGTCAGGAAGTTGGCTTCACCTTTCACAGCATGTGCTAGCCCACACTTGATCCCTTCATTATAACCCATCGCATTGGCGGCAGAATTAACTCTGAGAGTCATGGGGATCATTTCGGAATGCACACGCTTAGCAACCAAGTTAAAACCTTCCTCAATCAGCCATTTGCTTTTTTCCTTCACAGATGCTAGCTCCTTCTGCATTTGCTCTCTTTCTTCGGTTAATGCCTTGACGGTTTCAACAAGGGAAGCATTTTCTTTGAAGGATTAAAACGCAAATGTTAAAGGTGATAAAAGACTATGCAAGTGCAAATGAAAAATTATGAAAATAAAGAAATATAAGAGATACCTTTGTTAACAGCTTCAACTACTGAATCACATTGAGAGGTGATCTCCAACATTTTGATGGCTTGTTCATCAAATATCTTCTTTTGATCCAAAAATTGACTTTTGAAAGCCATCACATCATCCTGCGCCTGCTTGAGATCTCTCCTCATTTCCTGCTCAAGCGATACCAGCTTCCGGTTCTTGGTTGTGAGGAGCTCAACCTTTGCATGTAAATCATTAATCTTCACTCGATCGCTTATAGAACCAAAAGAGGCCTTATGCGCCAACAGCTTCTTGGTTAACTCTTTAACTCTCGCCTCAGCAATGATCCATCGACCATACACATCTGCCACCAGGCTCTGTTGCTTCGATTGTGCAAGCATGAGTTCATTTGAAAAAGCTTCATTAGGAATTTGTTGAAGGCTGAAAATGTCAGTAGGAGTACTTCCAAGTAGAGTGATCTTTTTTGCGATTGAGCTTTCGGTGCAAGTATCACCATTTTTTACGTCCCATTGAGGGACAAAGACAGCATTCACATCAACAGAATCCAAACCTCTACCAACATTGCTTCTGAGGGTAACCAGATCTATCTCCTTCTTTAACCACTCAGAGGTAGGAATAGCAAAGCTCGGAGCATCCTTCTGCGAAGAAGAGGACGCGTGAGCTAAATTGGCCAAAGTGATCAAAGATGAGGTACGTTTCTGCAAAATACTTACATCAGAAAAACCTGGTTCTTGTGACATATCAGGTGAATTCAATAAATAATCATCAATATCAAAATCATCAGTAGGAGGAGGGGTTACCGCAACATCATTCTTTGACTGCACACCCTCTCCTAGCTGTTCATTTACTTCAAAATTCCCCGTAGAATCGGGAGTGACCTCGATGGTTTCGGAAGTGTGTACCTTAGACTGATGAGGTGAATATTGTAAACTCCAACGAGGAGATTTCTTTTTAGACATAAGGGGCTCATGTGCTTCCTTGGCAACAGTTGCTTTTGCGGATCTCTTTGTCTTGCTTCCACCTTTGGGCGGTAGTGATGCTTTTGAAGACAAATTTACGTGACCTTCAACGACTTCCTTCTTTTTACCCTTGAGGGTGTCTTCCCCACTCCCTCCAGCACCATCCTCGATCGTTTTTGTGACATCAGCAGTATCATTACCCCCAGATTCGACCTCATTCACCTTCTCAGTAATAATGGCGTCTGACTGCACATCCATTTGCTGTTCAACTTGATCATGTGTTTTTTCGGGACGATAATCCAGGAAGGAGCTGGCAGTCTGCCGAAGAAATGGCATTGACCCTTCTTCCATAAGTTCGGCACTGAGGTCGACATCATCAAAACTTTTCAGTTGCATGGCTTCGAACAGATCCATCTCTGCAAAATAAATAAGAGTTTATCAAAAACTGTCGAGACATTTTAAGGATGTGATCGCAAGTGATGAAAGGGTAATTCCTCACCCTTCCCTTGATTTGTCAGAATCGGCCAAAGTTCAGGGGTAAACCAAGCCCTACTCATTCTACAAAAGAGAAGAATGGCTTCCGGAAGTTCCCGGATAGGGCTTGCACACGACACTAACTTATAGAAAGACTCCTGACTATAGTCGCCGTTGTTTGGATTTGGATCGTGAACTACATCTTCCACATCCCTCCATTCCATTTGAAGAGGAATGCATCGATCATCGATGTAGAAGAATTTGGATTTCCAGAAACGAGGGTTGGGTGGAAGATGGGTGCTAATTCTCTTAACTGCTCTCCTACGCTCAAAAGTATACCAATCGCCAGCCATGGTGATTCTATAGAAAGCCCTAAAAAGATTGACACTTGGAGACACATTAACAGCCCTACAAGTGGCTTCGAAATGACTCAAACGTGAAAACCCTTGGATATGCATCTGAGAGACATGGATCTTGAAAAACATCAAAACTCTCATAAGAAACTTGGTGAAAGGGAGACGATAATTCCCAAGTTTGAACATATCGACATAAACCCCAATTTTACCATCAGGGAAAGGGGAAATGGGAGTTTTCGGCAGTGGAAGAGTGGGATTCAATGAAAGGGGAATATGGTACCGCTCAATAACTTCATCTAAGTCGCGTGGTGACATAGATGAAAACGAGATATGCATATTGTGCTTACTCGAATCGTCATCGACCTTAACTGACGGAGACGCCATGAGAATGCAGTAAAAAAGCAAGTAAGAAATCGACTGACCTTTCGAAAAGAAAAAGCTTGAAGAAACAATTAGGGCTTGAAGAATAAAGAAGAGCGACGGCAGTGAAGAGTGTAAAGAATTAAAAATGAGAAAGGATTATATATGGGGCAAAAATCTCGGATACAAATAACCGTTTGAATTTAAAAAATTCGAAAATAAAAAACTAAAAACTGTCCCGTCATTTAATCCTCGACTGACACGTGTACTGACGGGTATCGAGAGTACTCGAGTGCAGATCAATCAACATGCAAAACGCGCTTGACAAGTTAGTTAGAATTCTACACTTGCAGAAGCGTCTCTTTGCAATAATGCGTTAATATCCTCATAAGGATGTAACGATTACATTTGCAGGAACATTCTGCTTTAAAGACAAACAAAGTCTTTTGATCTGTTAAAGAACTGGCTTCACTAGCATTTCCTATGATGATCTTTATACCTTAGTCCTTAGTCATTTCTATAAAAAAACATAAGGACTAGGGGGACTTGATGACCAGATCTATGAAATCGTTAAAAATTGGAAAATTTCTGATCTTTGAAATTTGTGATCTACACAAAAGAGAAATGTGTGTTACACTCTTTTTTCCTTAGTTTCGGTTTTTTCCCACAGGGTTTTTCCGAACAAGGTTTTTAATGAGGTAACAAATCAAAAACACATGCGAACTTAATAAAGATGATCGATTAAAGTTCTCAAACCTCAGCGGGAGTACGAGACACTTTTCACTTATAGTCCAATAATTATTGCTCGAATAATCAATGGACTAGGGGGACTTGATGAGGATAGGTCAAGACCGGACATGCAAGTGTCCTGCCATCTACACTTCCGATGGTAAAGATCCCGAGAGCAAGTGTCACACAGAGAATGAGCTGGAAGCGATGCAGTTGCAGATGAACAAGATGCAAGTGCATCCGACCAACTCATGAAGATGTGACTTCAGAGGCTCTATAAATAGTTCTTTTACTCATTTGCAATGTAACTTCTGATTCCGAAAACCACACATTTACTGTGTGTTTTCCTTGTTTGTACCCAAATATTGAAATATTATTAAATCCATTGATTCATCGATTATTCTTCTTAGATTAGCTTGTTCCTAGTTGAATTATAATCTCTCATTTGCATACGGTGGGATTTTGTGGTTCATCACCACTCATTAAACATATTCTGTCACACCCCGACCAACGGCGAAATACGTTGGGGCATGAGGATTTTTCAGATGCTCATGACAACTATTATAGTTACCAAATTTAAACATGCTACTCATTAAACATAAATAATGTCATACAGCTAGAAATATCCAAACAAACAAATAGAAAGTCTTATTTTAAAATTAATTTAGGTCCAAAAGCATGTCCTAAGCGTCCATGATAAATCATCAGTTATGTCCTGCAACATTTACAACATAATAAAGTCAACTACTAGAGTTGGTGAGTAAACATAGGTTTGGCATAGAATATAAGTAAGACATGCGATCTAACGTTATGTGGAAATACATAAGTATGAAAGAACATGTAATGAAATAGAGAAAGTACAAGTGGAATGCATAAACCAATCCTGACACTTAGGTTGCCAATCACTCGACGCCAAAATCGGTCAAGTCAAGTGGGACGTCACCCCAATAGATCTATTATTGAACCCAGGCTTTTTACAGTTAATGTTACGTGAATGATCATGAAATATAATGAAAGAACAACATGCAATATGACATACAGTTCACATACAAGCAAAACACACAATAACGACCAAGAATTGCATTTGAGTTAAATGAAAAATATATAGTACGAAAGTTCGATAAGTGTACATGTTACACCCCAAAACATAAAACAAAAAAGGGGCTATGAATACTCACCTAATAAGCTAAGCAGGTGACAAAGAACGAGCAACGCACGAGAATAACTAACCCTGATGAAAACCTAAAAAATTTAAAAAATTGACAATTGTAAAGACCGAACGATCAGACTATGATTTAAACAATTAATTGGGGAATTTATTTATTATTTATGTCAAAAACATTTTATTTAATAGTTATTGTTACTAAAAGACCCTTTTATGATCATAAATGCCACTTTTGATAATTATGTAAAGTTTAGGGTTAAAATTGTAATTTCTCAAACTTATGGGTTAATTATGTCAATTCAACAAAGTCTTAAACATCATAATTTTCCAGAATTTAGGGCTTATTATATGATTACTAAAACATCATAACAATTCTGAAAATTTCATATCTTTAGTAAAATTACACTTTTACCCCTTAAGTTACAATAATTACATAAATGGCCCAAAGGTTGTAATATTTTGTGACGGTCATGTTTAGACTTATGAAAACCTTAACATATGTTTATTAACACCCAAGAAGTGGGTTAGTAAGTTTCATTTGCTACAAAATTGTTAGATTAGAAAACTATGTGATAAAACACTTACTTTAACGGGTCAAAACGCATAACTCTTAGGTTTTTGATAAAAATTCAGTTTTGATGGTTTGGATACATCATAATATACTTAAAATATTATTTAGGACAGATTACAACCCTTGGTAATTGGTAATTGTGAAATTTGGTAGTTTTTCCCCAATTAAAGTGTGAGTTTAAGGTTTGACTTTTGATACAGAGGACATTTGGTCAAATCCAACAATGAGGTATTGTACAAACAAAAACAAGAAACTTTGATGAAGAAACTTACTCGTGAAAGTCGAAGGAAGCTGGTCAAATCGATTTAATCATGGAGATAAAGTCTTGAAGAATTAAGAAAGGAATCGAACCTGTGAACTCCCACTTTCAATCCCAGCGGCCTAACCATTGTGGCAGCGCCTCATTTGTGATCTAGAACTAGTTTCCAAGTTTATATTGTTTCCTAAACATGACCTGTTCGCAATCAGCTCGATTTTAGGCTATTTTTGGCCTAAAATCCTCATTTCTAGCTCGTTTTTGGTCTGGTTTTTTTTTCTATATTATGTTCCTAAAGTCCTCTAACTTATTCTCCAAGCCAATTCCATGATTAAATTGATTTTCATAATCATTTCCTTTCTTAATTTTCTAGACTTTCTCTCCAAGACTTTCTTTATTATCAAACTTGAACCCTAGACGACCCCTACACTATAAATATCAGTTGATATTGCTCCTATGAACATCCCTCAAGCTTCTTGAAGCCTCAATTTCGTGCCTTGTCCAACCGTTTGCGTTTTCAAAAGTCAAAGTCCAGCAGTTTTGTAGGTCCGAGATCAAACCACCTACACGATATCTAATCACAAATGAGTGCGGAAACCTCAAATGCTCGATTCAAGAAACAAGTAGAAGAAATAGATTCAATCTATAAGAAAGATTGAATCTTGAATGAGAAACCCTAACTTGTTGAAGCTGATAGTAAATAGAGATGAACACAGAAATCGTAAACACCTTGAATGAATTGAAAAGCTTACTTTAATCATAAACACATGAGGCTTATATAGTGCCTCATGTAAACCTATTACAAAAATCGTAAACTATAATGAAGCCCACATGGCCCAATAGTAAACTACATTAAGCCCAATAACCTAATAAATAACAAGCCCAAAACTAAGTTAAAGCAAGCCCAATAACTAATGTTCATGCCTCAATAAATATAGCCCAAAAATCTTCCCCTAGGCATGAACCATTAGACCGTCTATGGTAGCAGCAAATCAAATCTGAAAGCCTTTGGCGCTTTGCTGGACCACCATTTATGCTCCACAATCCGGTTTGCCGTCCCATGAAAGATACCAACCCGAATAGCATTCTCCATGTCGTTTTCATCCCCGAGAATAGGTTGGGAGGCAAGGAGCTTGATGTCTCTCTCTCCAAATCTTAGCAGATCCACCGGATCGTAAAGGCGAAACTGCCTCATGTCCTTGCAGAGAACCACCACCTCGTGTGTTGTTGGATCGTAACACCAGCAGTCAAAGTTTTTGACCAAGGTAGCATCTTCTATTTCATCCAACATATTGATAACCCTTGTGCGTTTGGTGGGTGGTCTTCTTGCTTCACCAATTGGTTCTCCAGTCACTGGGTCGGTTTCAGTGTGGACCCACCTTACTTGCTTTAAATCAAAATTTGCAAAGTTTTCTTCTTTATGGCTCAGCAAATTGTTTCTAATGAGGTCTCCGTCAGGACTGTTCCACCTGTTTATGTAAGGAGCTCGAAGCAGATTTCTGATCTCAAGCTCAGTCCAAGAATGGAATTGTGCACGAGTTCTATAGTATTCAACAGGACTGTAGCCATCACGGATCACAGCAAATAATTTCTTCTCAGCGTCGTAATGCCAGCACAAGATTGGTTCACAACTCCCCTTTTTGTCAATATAGCTCTTTCCAAGATCAAGAGCATATTTAGTGGGGGCTGGTCCTTGAAAGAATTCTCGGAACCAGTTGTCATGACCCTCCGGAGCTTTGGAGATCACTCTTCCTCCTCTAGCATAGTCCGACATCTCAATGTTTTCATCACCATCGTCTTCATTCAATGCTTCAGCACCTTGCACACCCTGTGATGTGCTTTGTTCAGGGGCACTTGAAGACTTTGATTCCACAACACTTTTCAAATCAGTAAATTTCTTCTTGAGATCCATCAAAGTGTCATAGAGCCACTTCATTCTATTCTTATCTGCCACTTCCTTTTCTTTCATCCTTTTGTTCTCCTCCTTCAGAGCTTTTATCTCATTTTCTCTGATTCTGTTTTGAGACATCAGATAGTTAATATGAGAGTCAGTACTGATCCTCACCTCAATTGGAAGCTCAGCTGATTGAAGTGGGCGAAAACTTGGTACTGCAGTTGGCTGAATAATGACAGGAACGGCGCTCACTCTTACCGGGCTTGGAACATCGAATGTGTGATCAACCTCTATGAATTGACTTTCTTCCCGAACTGGGCTATGTTCGGTTAGAAGTGTTGTTTCAGTCTGAGCAGCAGCAGGTTGATCTTGTACATCTTCTGTAGCAGTTTCTTCTTGTGCACTGGGACCCTCAGAACTGGGCCCAGCCGGATGTACTAACAAGATGCTTGAGCTGGTCTTAGAAAGCTTGAATCTGATGCTTCTTGGATCTGACCTCTTTCTAGGTGAAGGTTCACGTGCTGGAATTGGTTCTTCAAGAACATCTTCAGCATCCAGATTCAGCTCAGGAGGGGTTGTATCACTGCCTGATGATCCGATCATGTCATCCCTTGGCCTTTTAAGGTTAAGGGGCCCCAGATTCCCATAGATATCATCATCAGTGATCTCCTGGCCAGCGAGAATATCATCCATTACATTCTCTTCATCGGAGGGAATGATAGCATCTTCTTCTTGTACATTAACAGCCGGAGTTGCTGTTAAGTCTTGGTCTTCTGCAACGGATGCATTAACATTTGGCACTGCAGCTTCAGGTTCATCTTCATCAAATTCTTGTTCCCTTGCCACCTCTGGGAACGCACCTCTCTTAACCCATTCAAGTCTTCCTTGAAAGTTGTTTTTGCCCTTTCTATCTTGGGTTTGAAGACCAAAAACCCCACAATCCATTACTTTGATGTCCAACTTCTCGATCCTTTCTTCAATCATCGGGTATTTCTTCATGACCACCATTTGCACAAACCTTGGTGTCATCAAAAATTGCTCTCTGGCACTCAAATCAGCATTGCCTACCCAGTCCATCAGCATCATCTTTGAGAAGTTGAAATCCCAATCTAAAGCCAAAGAGATGAAAGCAGTTCCATGTAGTTGATTCAGCTGATCAAAACTGGTTCTCTTGCCTAGAAATGACTTTTGCATATAATGTGCTAGGCACCTCCAGTAGTGCGGCAGAAGCTTCTTAAAGATTGGCGGAAACTTCCCCTCGTACCCCCATAGATTGAGCACCATCAAGAACAACCTCCTTTGGATACTTGATTGGATCAGTGGCTTTATCCATGATGTTCAGCCCCTTTCTGATATCATCTTCCTCAATCACCACTTGTCTGTTCTGAACAGTTGCAGAAATACTTGTCTTGTCAGCATTCGCTCTTGCAGTACCCCAGAACTCCCTTACCAGCATCTCGTCAATAAGCACATTCGTCCTCAGGGCATGATTTATTTTGCAAGTATTCATCCCAGCCACCAGAGAATAAACAAGTTCCATATGTTTCTCCGGCGGGTCTTCAAGATACGTTGGGATGCAGTGGTCTTGCTCAAACTTTATCTCTTCGTCTAGCATCTCTTCTGCCATCTGAGAAAACGAGACAAATGCATCAGACATATTCATCAAAGCTATTATGAATATTAACCCTTAACGTTGTTCAATTGAAAATCACATTTTACTTTTGTAGATCACACAGTTTTAAATTGAACATTTAGGGAAAATAATTGAATTAAGCACACGCTCACAAACCACTATCAAATTTATCTCAGAAATGATCAATTTTAATGATATTCCAAAAATTATTAAGTGTTTAAGACATTAAACCTCATTAATGTGTGTTTACGATTCAAGCAATGGGTTTACGATCCATAAAACTGGGTTTACGACATATCAATCGGGTTCACGATCGATTAAAAATTTTGGCCCAATCGTAAACAATAATCGTAACACAATCGTAAACACCGTAACTGTCGTTCACCAGGTGATCGTAGACACACAAACCGCCATTGAAACAACCTGCAATTAACTCGTAAACGCATCAAACACCTCAAATATGTAGAATGAACACCAAAAACTACCTTTAATCAATTTCTAACACAAAACCGACTTCAAGACTTGTGAGATTGTCTCGAAAACAGTAGACACAGATAACAATCGCGAATTAGGGCTTGAAACACAAAATCCGTGAATGGATGCACGAAACTGACGATTGAGAGATGGTTCTTGGTCGGAAATGAAAGATGATGACGATGGTGAGCTCGGATTGGTTCGAGGTGGATGGAGATGGACGAGAAAGAGTTTTCCGGTGAGTGGTGCGGCGGTTAGGGTTTTTCTCGGCTGAAGTCGTAAACAGAAATGAGAGGGAGAGAATCGTAAATGAGAGAAAGAGATCGGAAACTTGGTTTTATTAACAAAATTTACACTTTTGGTCCCTCTTAAACCAAAACTCTTTAAAAACATCCAAACCTTTTCAAACAAAAGGTTTTGATAAACCAAACTTACACTTGACCCCTTAATCTTTTAAAATCAAACAAGCTTACCCCAAACTTTGATAATTCTCATAAACATTTGAAAATATTTGACTTTTGAGAATTTACGAAACTTCCCTTCAAACTCATACCCCGAGTATCTGATCATGATCGTAAAATAAAACTTTAAATATTTAAAGACTAAACAAAATTGAAAATGCACAAAATCAAGATAACCTAAATATTAGACAAAAACATACTTACCTTGAGATTGATGTTATTCACGGACCAAACCAGACAAATCATTAACTGAGGAACCCTTTTCAGCTTCCGTTACTCGACGCTCTAGACATTTGCTCAAAAATTTTGAAACCACATAAACTCACATCCAGTTAAAAAAATTTTAAAGTGCTTAAATATGGTACATAATTACCGTTATGTTTAACCGTCCCCACACCCAATTGTTCATAGCAAAACCTACCCAACCTCAGAGTTTATTGAGGATTCACAAACCCCCAACTTGAGGAACCATGCAACACTGCTTTGACAACCACTTATTCCTTATATTCTTGAATTATCGGTTGGTGATCAGGTCGGCCGCATAAGCACGCAGAGAAGACCAACAAAATAATTTTCTTTTCTTTTCTCTTTTTCACAATTTTCATATATATTTCTTTTTGAATTCTTTTTCTTTTTCTTTTTCTTTGGAGTTGTCAATTACAGTATAAACATGGCGTGTGAGAAAGTGAATACTAGGTAAATTACCACTCTCAACCCATTTTTGCTGGGTCTCAGTTTTTTAAACTATGTAAACTAGGATGGAAAACTAAACATATATAAGAGTTAAGTTTACTGCACTTACAATGGATGATCATTGTTTTTGATTTAGCTTACCGAACATCATCTTTGAGACGTCTTTCACTTCTGCCTTACACGTGTCAGTCTCCGATCGTCATGGAAATTTATATCACTTCCTACCAACTCAAGGCAAAACAAAAGACATCATAAAAACCTCAAACAGGTATTTTTCTTTTTGAATTTTCTGAGACAATTATATTTCTTCCCCTGTTTTTATGAGGCTTTTGAAAATAAACACTATTTTTTTTAATTTTCTATTTTCTATTTTTATTTTTATTTTTCTTTGTAAAGTTTTCTTAAAACAAATCTTTACAAACAAAAATTGATCAGATCATTCCTCGAAGGCAATCATCCGAAGGCCTTCGACACACATTTCAAAATTTGGTCGCGGGAGGGGTTTTGTGAAAATGTCCGACACATTCTGATCGGAGCTTACCTTTTGAAGCTGAATTAGCTCCCGATCATAGCAATCTCGAATGAAATGTACCTTTATGTCTATATGCTTGGTTTTAGAATGTTGGACAGGGTTTTTCACAATTTCCAGAGCAGCAGCATTGTCGCAGAAGATGGGAGTGTTAATGAATTCCATACCGTAGTCTGTGAGCTGGTTTTGGATCCATACTACCTGTGAAGTACCGGCAGATGCTGCCACGTACTCTGCTTCGGCAGTTGATTTAGATACGATATGTTGCTTCTTGCTCTGCCAGGAAATGAGTCGATCGCCCAGATATTGACATCCTCCAGTGGTTGACTTTCGATCCAAGTCACTGCCTCCATAGTCACTGTCAGTATATGCATACAATTGAAAGTCAGTGTTCTTTGGGTACCAAAGACCAAGCCTAGGCCTGCCCTTCAGATACCTAAAAATACGTTTAACAGCATTTAAATGAGAAAGTTTAGGGTTAGCCTGATAGCGAGCACACAAGCAAACTGCATGCATAATATCTGGCCGACTTGCTGTTAAGTACATCAGTGAACCAATCATTGATCGGTAGGTGAATTCGCTCACTGACTCCCCGTCTGCATCTGCTGACAAGAGAGGTCGGGATGCCATTGGAGTTGAAATTGGCTTTGAGTCTTGCATCTTGAATTTTTCTAGAATCTCATTCACATATTTGGCTTGGTGAATAAGAATCCCAGATTCATCTTGTTTTACTTGCAAGGTTAGGAAGAAACTCATCTCCCCCTGATCGCTCATTTCAAACTTTTTCTTCATGATCTCCTCAAATTCGGTGCACAATTCCTCGTTTGTTGAACCGTAGATGATGTCATCTACATACACTTGCACCATGATTATGTCCTCATCCACTCTCTTTCTAAACAAAGTTTGATCAACAACTCCTCTTGTATATCCATTCTCCACCAGGTGATTGGACAACGTTTCATACCAGGTACGAGGAGCTTGATACAAACCGTACAAGGCCTTATCCAGTAGGTAAACATGATCTGGATTTTCTTCATCTATGAACCCTGGTGGTTGGGTTACATAAACTTCTTCGTTCATCTCTGCATACAGGAAGGCAGTCTTCACATCCATCTGATGGACTGTAAAATTGAGATACGATGCCACAGCCAGAAAGATCCGAATTGCTTCCAATCTCGCCACCGGAGCGTATACCTCGTCATAGTCAATCCCGTGAACTTGCCTGTGACCTTGTACTATTAACCTCGCCTTGTTTCTTACAATGATTCCCGAGTCATCCTTCTTGTTCTTATAAAGCCACCTCGTGGGAATCACCTTCTTGTCATCTGGACGCTTCACAAGTCGCCACACTCCCAGCTTTGAGAACTGATTAAGCTCATTGTGCATGGCCTCTATCCAATTCGAATCTCTGAGAGCAACCATCACATTCGGAGGCTCAATCTGGGAGATAAAACATGAGTACATGCAGAAATTGATATCCCCTGTGCGGCTTCTAGTTGAAACTCCTGCAGACACTGGTCCAAGTATGTTGCTGACTGGATGATCCTTGTTGATCCTTGATACCTGAACCTCTGGCACAGACACAGAAACAGGCAGATTAGAGCTAACAACATTATCATTTAAATCATTCATACCTGAGCTTTGTGGAATTTCTGAATCATTATCACAAGTTCCTGAAATTCCCGGAGCATCTGCGTTGACATTTGTAGGAACAGGAACTGGTGCCTTCTCACAGACTCTTTCAGTGTGAGGTCTTGATTCAGATGGCTGAGTGATAATCTCTTCTTCTTCCCCTAAGTTGTGAAGCTCATTCGAAAACTTGAATCCTTCAAACAGAGACCCATAATTAAAAATCCAATCAGGTCCGGTCCCTGCATCCGACGGATTGTCTTCAAGCCAGTCCACGTTGAACGCTTCAATGATCAAACCGGTGGTCTTGTTATAGACACGATAAGCACTATTTCCCGAATAACCAACGAAATAACACTCATCAGCTTTCGCCTCGAATTTCCCTACGTCGGACTGTATCAGTACCGTGCACGGACATCCAAATGTCTTAAAATATCCCACCGTTGGCTTTTCTTTATAGACAATCTGATACGGTGTTTTCTCATGACGCTTGTTCAACAAAACGCGATTCTGCACGTAGCACGCCGTATTGACTGCTTCAGCCCAGAAGAAGATTGGTAGTTTAGCTTCACACATCATTGTCCTTGCCGCTTCAATGAGTGTCCTATTTCTTCTCTCAGCTACTCCATTTTGTTGAGGGGTGTACGGCGCACTAAACTGTCTATCTATTCCCTTAGGCCCCACAAAACATATTCAACTCAGCGTTCTTGAATTCCGTTCCGTTGTCCGATCTGATAGCTTTGACCTTCTTGTTCAGCTGATTCTCTATGAGTGTGACAAACTGTTTCACTAGGGCTGGAGTTTCATACTTGTTTGACAAGAAATAGACCCAAGTAAAACGTGAATAGTCGTCCACAATCACTGAGACAGTAGGAGAATTTGCTGATGCTCTGAACTTGCATAGGCCCAAATAGATCCATGTGTAGAAGTTGTAGAACTGATGACACAGAGTTTGCTATCTTTGGACGGTGTGGCAACTTGTGCTGCTTCCCCTTCGCACATGCCACACATTTTTCCACAGTTGAGAAGTCTTTGATGGGTAGCTTTCTGACATGCTCTCCCTTCGCGAGCTTGGTCAGGTTCTTCATATTTGCATGCCCCAGACGACGATGCCACAACATAGCCAAATTTTCGTTTTGTTTTGAGATGAGGCATGCTTCTTCTGACGTTGGAGGATTGCCCATGTTGAGAAGATATGAATTTGAGCGTCTTGGAGTGCGCATCAGTATACATTCCTCAGGAATCTTCACGCCGGGCTTCAAAATAATGCATTCCTTCCGATTGAACATCACAGAAAAGTCTTTGTCACAGATTTGAGAAACACTCAGCAAGCTGTGAGACAGTTCCTCCACATAATGTACGTCAGAAAAAGACAGATTTCCACTTCTCACAACACCTTTCTTGCTAATTCTACCACCCACACCACCTGCAAATGAAACTCCTCCACCATCGAAATCCTCTACATCTTCCAAAAGGGACAGATCTCCGGTCATGTGTCGGGAGCAACCACTATCAACGTACCAGAGATTGTTGATAGATCTTCTTGGCTGTCCCTACAAGAATCAGAAATTAATGAGATCCAGGTACCCAGGCCATAACAGATCTGGGCACACCTTTTGCATCAATGTAGTTAACTAATTGAAGAATCATTTCAGACTTTGATCCAGACACATTCTCATTTTGAGATGTTGACTTTTGGTTTCCATGTGGTGGTTTTCTCTGGTTTCAACACAGTTGTTGAATTGTTCACAGTCACAGGTTTCTTTTGTGGTGAAATGACCTTTTTACCAGTTGGCTTTTTAACCGGTGTCCACTCAAGTTTCAGTTTAGTATACACAAGTTGTTTTGTTTGAGTGACACCTTTTTGTTTCAAAACCTGTTGCTCGGCTTTCGCTTTGCCATTAGGTTGATTAGCTCTTTTTACTTTAGCCACTTGTTTTTCAACAAATTCTGGTTTTATCTTGTGGTAAACTCCTTTAGATACATAAGTTTGTTTTGGAGTTCTGGTCACATTCCACTTATCAACAACAGGCTTTGTCACAGGTGCCTTTGTGTTTGAAACCTTAGACTGTTCAGTCTTCATTGGTTCAGAACACTGCTTCCCCTGAAACACAGCTTGTTATTTCTGCTTTTGTTTTTGCTTCTCTCCGGTCATCATTTTCTCCAACATACTAGTCCGTGGGTTTTGCGGATAGTATGGTTGGTAAGGTCTATTCACACAGTTAGCTGCAAAATGTCCTGGCTTTCCACATTGAAAGCAATTCATGAGTCTAGGCCCATTGACATGACTACAGAGGTATGAACGTCTTGGGTAAGACGACTTCCATTCTGGCTTATCATCCCATTTGTGTATAACACGTTGTTTATCCTTATCAGATTGTGTAATTAAACAAAATTGTTCCGATTTAGATTTGTTTGTTCTATTAAAATCTAACACAACCTGGGGATAAGCAACAAAGTCTTTGGGCTTAGTCTCACGACCTATTTTTGTGTTAGGCACACGAATTTTAAAACCAGACACTTTTTCATTCGATTCTGAAACATTTTTTAACAACGATACAGCTACTTGTTTTGACTTGGATGTTTCTAGTTCTGACACAAGTGCCATTACATCATCCTTAGGTAAACACAAACTAGAACTACTAGAACTATAGACTCATGACTCTCTGCCACTCTCTGACACTCTGCATCCTCCTCAGAAATGTCTTTGATTTCTACTTCATCTGCACAATAAATAGATACATCAGAAGCGCTCACACAGTTATTCAGAAAAGTATTTGATGAACCTGCTTCACACGCGTCTGTCTATCACACTATCCTTATTACCTAAGCCATAAGTCATGTGCTTTTCATTTTCAATTTCCTCTACTGTCATAGGCTTCACTCCAACCAAGACACTATCTAAAGGAGGTCCTTCTTCATGCATTTCCGATGCAGATCTATCTATCTGATCCTCCTCTAAGATCATTCCTATCACATCTCTAGTTTTATCTTGAGGAACAACGTTCTTGTTTGCAAAGCTAATTCCTATTCCACCTTTATCCTTACCCATTCTAACCTCAGTTATGCAAGTATCTAGAGATTTACTAGCCTGTAACATTCTTTTGCTTCTCATAAGGTTCATGTCAAGCTTAACCTGCAACTCATTGTTCTTATGCTTAAGGTCATCTATCTGCTTACTCAGCTCAGCTATTTCTAACTTAGCGTTGTCATACAAATAGGCATTCTCAGTTGCAAGTTTCTTATATTTCACTATATCTAATTTCTGGGCTTTAACTTTTTCTTCGTTCTATTGCCATCTACCCTTAAATGAGCTTCTTTCACATTTTGTCTCAAACAATTCTAATTCAAAGTTTTTGCAAAATTGTCTAAGACCAGTAATTATACGATGACAAACAGGGTTAGAACATACCTTGGTGTGGTCAGCTGCCATAGCTTCATTCTCCTCAGGTTCATCTTCAGTCACGACAAATGCATGCTCCACCTCATCATCATCATCCATAGCAGTCATCATAGCATGTGTCAGGCTCAGATCCTTCATTTGGGAGGTCCAGTCATATCCTCCTCCTTCCTGCACC
>JBCNJP010001466.1:0-30251 GCA_039602395.1 Deinandra increscens subsp. villosa | reverse complement strand
TTTCTCCGCACTCGGGCATACAATAGTTAGGACTTAGGGTATGTTTATGTGGCTAATACCAAATTGCAGTAGCAAATTGCAATCGGGTTTCTTCCACACTTCATATACTCTAGGTGCTACCTATTATGTCCCTAATGCAACCTCATTTCTATGGGCACAAGCTATCCTAGCTGGCATCTACATCCCTTATCTCATCCTACTTTGTCTTCCCAGAGTCCTAGTTTAAGTCTAGATACTGCATTAGTACCTAATTCTCTTAAACCAAGGCTCTGATACCAACTTGTGACGCCCACTCCCAGACTTGGCTCTATAAGGGGTCACGAATCGGATTTACTCATGAACACAAGGTATCAATAGAGATAACTAAGCAACGGAAATTTTAAACTTTTATTTATTTGCCAAGTACTACAAAGTAAGAGAAAATTTACATAAGGAAATACTATCTATTACTACGTTTTATTGCTATAACTATGCCAGCTTGCCAAAACCTTCCTTCGGTCTGATAGCTTGCCCGTCTAATCCCTTATCACTAGGGCCATCTCATAACTAGTCGAAGCCTCACCCTGACCTGACATACATACATTTTTGGAAAAGGTCAGCTTACGCTAGTGAGTTCTATATTTTAAAAGCTTTACCTCGGTGTGAGGTTTAAAATCCTTGGACCTGCAAGATCCCTTTTTCACAGATATTTATCAAGCATAATATATATCATAATTATATAACACGTAATATTCCTTAACAGGAAACACCCCCTATAAAACCATTTATCCCGCTATCTCTTCCTACAACCCCAACATCTATTACCAGTGTAAACTCTGCTAATATATAAGCAGATAAATCATCTTTGCCGACTGCCGAGTTTACCCCTCTAGGGTATTCCCTATAACGGTCAGTTACCTCGCTTTCCCTTATTTGCTAACTGCCGAGTTTACCCTTCTAGGGCATTCCCTGTAACGGACAGTTGCCCCGTTTCCCCCTATTTGCTAACTGTCGAGTTTACCCTTCTAAAGTATTCCCTATAACGGTCAGTAGCCTTTATCCTCCTTTCTATTTGTAGTGGTCTCTAATCCCATTGAGCAACACTACCTCCTATCTCCCTTGTACTACTACCCGCCCTTAGTTAAATACCTGAGTGACTTAAGATTATTAGTAAACAGTGATAAGGTCTTCATATATATGCAACAAGTGTACATCCCCCAATTTACTGTTGGTGTATGTATACAAGGTGTATCCTCCACACTTCTGATATACTGGGTAACTAATATTATTATGTATATATAGGAAGTACAAGCGGCTTATACACCACATAATAATAAAGCAAATGCATCACCTGTTCTCATATAATCATACATATTCACTATAACGTTTACTAATAATTCATTTATCACTTGACTATTTAATTTCAAAGCAATATAGCACATATCATATGTATAAAAGATTTAACATCATTTCCATAACATATCATATATATATATATATATATATATATATATATATATATATATATATATATATATATTATCCCAAAAGCCTTTTAATAGTTTATCTATTGAAGATATTTCACGTATATGCATTTCCATAGCAGTCCACGTATATATATCAATTCAATAACAATTTAACAGTTCAATATATCCATTAACAATTAGCACCTTAGCAATCTGATATATATCTACTCAAAGGTAATTCAACAGTTTAATACTTCAATAATTCAGATGGGCAACATTTCAGTTATAAATCATTTAGATGCATTTTATAACATTTGTATGTATATCAGCCCGAAAATATTTAAAACATTTAAGAGTGGGCTCATAGAACTCACCTTATCTCTTTAACTCGTTTACTCGGACGAAACTTTCGCAACGATTCCCGATTTAACCTAATTCGCATATCGTATGGCGTTAACTCAAAGCTTCATACAATAAACACTTCCTATGTTTATTTTAACATCTTATTATCTTAATAATACTTAATTATATATTTTATCCCTCTTAAAGGTCAAAATGACCAAAATGCCCTTTTAGGCAGTTATCCTTTTCCTTTAACGATAATATGAAGACGTGCATTCCTATAAGTAAACGCTCACCCCGGGGTCGCCCAGTTAGGTATGTCAGGTCCCAGTTGGAATTTATGTGACACCCCCGCTTTTGCCAAAAACCCAGAATACAGGCGCTTACCCTTCCGGTCCGCACGAACTTCTAAATATCCGATTAACTCGGTATCTTAAATACTTTATTATTTATCAATTTTAAACCCATATATGTTTATTATATATATAAACATGTTATCATGCCAAAAATCGAGCCCCCATACCCTTCGGATTATTTTATATTAAATCTTCTTATTCTGAAACCCTAATATCCCGTTTTTGTCGTTTCTACAGCAAAACTCATTTTTATTCAAAACCGTATTAGGGTATTATCCATTTTAACATTTTATAATATGCTTTAAAATAGCAAAGCTTACCTCATCACCGTTTATGAAATTTTGGCATTACGACGTCTAGAAAACCCTAATTTCATATATTTATTAAATAAATATCAAAACTTCTTTTAAAATGAAATAAGCTTAGAGCTTTTGTTTATAATATTATATTATAATATTCTACAAATTATCAAGCCCTAATATAGTCCCAATTGTCACTTTAGCAAAACTTTTGTTTAAAAACCCTAATTTCATATTAATTTTTAATTAAATATGAAACATTTTCCGAACATAAAATTAACTTAGGGCTTTTATAGAAAACATCATTTTAACAATATCTGCAAAGTTTCAGGTCCTAACTCCCACCCGATTGCTTGAATTTGAAAGACTAAGTTAAGAACCCTAATTTTACCCTAGATTTAGAATTCGATCAAAACATGGATATAATCTGAAATTAACATGGGGCTTTTGTAAATCATACCTCAAAACGTGGGACTGCAGGAGATGGCCTTCTAATTCCTTCCCGTTTGGTCGAATTTTGCAGAATAAGGATCGTGGACGAGGTTAGGATTTATGGGAGATAAATCTCGTGAATTGGTGCTCAAATCCGAAGGAATTCGATCTCTATTTATACTGTTGGAGGTCGCCTAGGGGGTAGACACGTATTCCAGGTGATAATTCGATTCAATCTACACACGTATTCGGATCAAACGTAGCCTCCAATCCGTCCTCGTGGCGTTTTCCCGACTGCACACCCACGGCGTATCACGCCAGGTTCGAACCCGGGCTCCGCGTACCGCGGCCATCTTTCAGCAAATGACAGAAATGGTCCTTTTTGTTTTTATTTATATTTTAACCCCCTAATTGCTACGAAACTATTATTTTATGCACCGAACAATCATAAAACATGTTAAATAAAGTTTCTAAGGCTCGGGACACTCTCGATAATATACGTATGCATACGTATATATTTTTATATTTATTTATATATATTTTTCATTATTTACACCTTTGGCCCTTCTAACTTTATAATACTTATTATTTTATGTACCGAATCACTTTAGGATATTTTTATAATACTTTATAAGCCTCGGAATACTTATAAAAGTTATAGATATCCGTAAGTATTCATAACTTTACATAAATTACACTTTTAGCCCTTATACTTTTCTGTTAACTATTTAACTTGCATTTTCACACGTTTAACTATTCTAACACGTATTCCCACATATATATTCATCAAATGAATATTTCACATGCATCCATGCTATTCAAACATATTTTTATACATGTATTTGATATTATATAATTACGTAAAGGCATTTTCTCCCGGTTATCATTCATTTCTATCATACTAACGTTTAACTACGTTTTTCATGCCAATATCATATATATCAATTATCCTTGATATAAAACATATATTATTTTATTTCCTTATCTCATTTTATTAATTAACACGTGTGTCATTCATGCAATGTTATCGTTTATCAATTTATTACCTGGTAATGAGTAAACGTGCATTTTCTACATGTTTCATCATGTTTAGCTACCTAACACATATATCACATGTATTATTCATAGTAGTGTATTCTATCAAATTTTGGGATGTTACAGTGATCATCCGGATCAGCCAAACCTGCATATTTTCCTACAACCGAAGGTAGTTTCGGTTTTTTCGAAATACATCCTCGGAAATCCATGGCGCAAATTTGGAATGCGAAATCATTGATTGAGGCATATATGGGACAGTTATATCTGTACCCACAACATTTTTTAAAGAACACACAACATGCTTTAATACAAAAAATCATTCTAACTACAAATCTTTACTTAAAAACATACACTTATAATATAATGTATGCAATATCATGAAACAAACATGATCCTTAGTAATAAGCACTTGCATGCGTGATCAATAATTGTTTAGTAAATATGTACCTTTCACCGTAGCTCCTTTACCGAGGCCACGTCTGTCCAAATTATTGACAGGATGATCTTTGTCAAACATGTCCTCCTTCTGACGCATCTGATCAGCCCATTCCTTAAAAAACTCTTCTTCTTGCTGCTCATTACGTTTCCTTTCTTCACTTTCCTCTATTCTCTTGACATCCTCACTCAACTACCTTTTCTTCAATTGCCATAGCAATGCCTTATTTCCGATTAAGAACTCAGCATCAAACTCAGCCAACTCGTCGTACTCTTTTACACACAAACCCTTGTTTTCGTCGTCCCGAGTCACCATGAAAAACTGTTTCGATAGGCTGAAATCACTACCGTCTTCTTCCTGCACTTTTTTACCAGAAGATCCCGAGCCAGGTAGTGTTTTAGAATTCGGTGTAACCGTATCACGTTCGATCTGTGACACTGCCGAATACTTCGTCTTAGGAGTAGAAGCAAAATCTGTCATTACATCTCTCTTGGACAGACTTCCTTCTACATTCTTCCCTCCCGAAGAAGAAGCAACCAACGACTTCCCCAAATCGACAAGTGATTCCATTACTTATTTATTAAATCGAGTCACTATACGGATGGCGCCACTGAAAAAGCAAATTATCCCCGTGGACAAATACCGCCAAATCAGGAATACAAGTTGATGAGGATAGGTCAAGACCGGACATGCAAATGGCCTAACATCTACATTTCCGATGACGAAGACCTCGAGAGCAAGTGTCATACAAAGAACAAGTCGGAAGTGATGCAGTTGCGGATGAACAAGACGCAAGTGCATCCAACCAACTTACGAAGATGCGACTCCAGCGGCTCTATAAATAGCTCATTCATTCATTAGCAATGTAACTTCTGATTCCGGAAAACCACACATTTACTGTGTGTTTTCCTCATTTTGTACTCAAATACTTGTGATATTAACAGATCCATTGATTCATCGATTAATCTTCGTAAATTAGCCTGTTCCTAGTTGAATTGTAATTTCTCATTTACGTGCGGTGAGATTTTGTGGTTCATCAATTGGCGCCATCCGAATTCTCAGGAATTGGTGAAAAATGGAGAAGCAAGCGGATGAGTCAGTGAAGAGGAAGTCCATTTTTGATCTAGGAGGATCATCGAAGAACATTCATAGTTCGAAAGGATCATCTGGAAAACTCAGTGAAAAAGTGTCGGTGTTTCAATTACCGAATCAGTCCGGCGATAACCCATATTCGGATCATGATGATGAGGACGATAATGTGGATCCGAATAATGCTATAGAGGTCTTACGAGGTTTTGATCGAGATTTCCTGATGAGAAATTTGCAGATTCTGAAGCAGTTAAAGGACAAGGAAAAGCGCGAACAATGGTTGCAGGAAGCTCGCGCAACTCTGAAATTTACTCCGGAAAAGGATGCCGCAAAAACTGCCGATCAGAAGGATCTAGATGATCTTCTAAATGAAGATCGTACAATTATCAACCAGTCAAAATCATCATGTATCGATTTTAACGCTTTGAATGAATAGAGAAATTCGTTTTTGAAAACAATTGACCGATACACATATTTTGGATTCTTGTCTTTTTTATTTAAAAAAAACCAAAATAAACATACACGACTTAAGTCAATACACAGGGAAGGCGGGCAACAAGCTGCGCCGCCAACCCCTTTTGAATAGCAAACCCTAGCCGTATAAAAACAACATTCTTCAATCTAGAGGTCGCACTGTTCCCGCGCATGACTTTCTGGATCCTGTTCAACATGGCCACCGCCTCTGTCTCTAGATGGCCGAAGGTGTCAAAGGCGAAAGGAACAAACACATGTTGATTTTCAATGCACGCTTTCTCATGTTTGTTAACTTTTCCAGCGGCTGCCCTGGACGCCGCCTGACCTGCTGTGAAAGTGTTGGCCCTTAGCCCCACAAGAGGGGAAACCCCCGTCAAATCAACACAAGCGTGTTTCCCATTCTGCCACCCAAAAACAAGTATGTCGGCCGGCCGAAGAGTGGAACGCCCATCCCTGGGGTCAGACAGGAAGTTAACAGGAGCTTCTTTCCTGGCTGAGATCCCAGCCCGCCTGAAGATGTCGAACAGAACGTCCCTTACCACATCATGACGATATTTAAAACCTGGGAGCTCTTTGCAGTGTACGGCGTGCTCCCCGAACGAATCCAAGCACACCTTGTTGCAGACGGGGCATTTTTCATCCACCGGGAACAGGGGAACCATGAGGCGGTACTTGAGAATGGCCCGGTATTCGACAGGCGACATGTGTTGCCCCAAACCATCAATAGGGAGAGCATGGAGGAAATCCTGCGCATGTGGCTGTCGGAGGCAATCCCAAACAGCCTTTTGCCTAACTGTCATCTCAAAGTTTGCTTCCATCTCGAGCGTGCTTCTACCAAAGAGGGCATTCGCCAAAACGTGTTGGGCTTTTGGTGGGGCGGTGTCCTTATTGGTGAAACCGCTCAGATCAAAGCCCGGAATAATGTCATGGAGACCAGCTAAAGCATTCTCATAGTCGGGGCTCATGCCACAGCCCCCGCATTCCCGTAGAATATGGTCTTGTAGAGTCCAAGTTTGGGCACGCGAAGCCACAAAGGCGTACGAGGTTGCCTCGACCGCCGAATAAACCCCAAGACCCCCATGTCGAGTCGGCAAGGAGGCAAGACGCCATTGTAAGTCCCCAAAGAAGGGACCCCCACACACAACAATGTCCTCAACGGCCGTCCGCAAATCCTTATCAAAACCAACTGCTGCCGCCATCATATGGGTGGGGGGGCAAGTTCTTAGGCCAAAGAGAAGTTTGGCGAGCCCCATGCACGAACGTAGCAGGAGGAGTTCGCATTGAGGGTCGTCCAGGGTAGGGAGGAGGCGCATAAGATCGGCAGCATTAGAAGCCCTCCTCGCAGCCAGCCCCTGAATAAACTGGCCATCCCGACTAACAGCCCCCCCAAGGAGCTTCACCCCCTTGGCGGGTCTGCTGATGTCAGCAGGGAAGAGGCCCGGCCGAACTTTCTCGCCATCGCAGGATGGCCAAAAGAGTTCCGTCTTCCGAATATTAAGGGCCAGGCCCAACGACGGCCCTTTCTCGTTGATAATCCCGAGGGCCTTGGCAACCTCCCCAGTGTCCCCAATAATCGTACCATCGTCGAGATACCAAGCATGGAGCAGCAGGCGACAATTGTCACGGATATGGTGCACAAGCGGGTGAAGGACGAGGGCAAACAGGAGGGGCCCCAATGGGTCACCCTGTTGAACCCCAGTAGTGGCCCATATATGATCATCCCCCAGGTATAAGCGGGCAGGCTGCCCATATAGGAAGTCAACCCAAGGCGAAATGGACGGGCATCGAAGCCTGACCTCACGAAGCAGGGACGATCGATCAACCAGGTTGAAAGCATTGGAGAAATCGACGGTAAGCATAGCGAGCCCCCCATCACAATATCGTTCTTCAACCAGACGGTTGACGCTATGGAGAATGGCTTCGGCGCCGCCCGATACCCCAACCCCAAACTGGAAGTCGCCAAGGTAATTAGCCATTGCCTTACAGACCCCTTGCATCGCAACCTTGGAGACCAACCGCCTCCAGATAGTGCCAACGGCAATAGGACGAATCCCGTTATCAGGCTTAAGGAGCGGCGTTAGGGGGGCCGAGGCAACAAATTCCGCTAAGCCGATCGGACACCGCCCCCCCAGCCAAAGGTTAACGACCGTTGTAATAGCATCCAGGAGGTCCCTAGCAGTAGCAGACCCTTCCCCACACAAGCTGTCCATAAGGTGCTGGGCACGCAATCCGTCCCTTCCACACGACGTCCCTTTCGGGAAGGATTTTATACATTCAAGGACCCGCACCCCACTCGAGACAAGCGGGGGCTCAGAGAAGGGAGTCGAGGGCATGGACGGCGACGGGAAGCACGGGTGCTTGGCTTCTAGGGCACGCGTGGTTGCGTCGTTGTACGGCGCCACCCCAGAAGAAGACAGCACCTTCACGGCCGCAGTGAAATGACCGTCGGCGATTTTTCGGATGCATCGCTTGACGTTGGGCTGCGCATAGTCCCCCTTCTCGTCGGAAACAGTGCCAGGAGACCCCTTAGCCCCTCCCCCCCCAGGATTGTCAAGGATACCCTTAACCAACTGTTCAAAACCCCCCTCCCTCCCCCAAGTAGCTAGGGATGTCATGATGGATCTGCACTGCAGAGCCTTCCGGTTCCCAGAGCGGCAATCATGCCGATTCTGAGGTCTGAAAACCTGCAGGGTGCACCGAGGGAGAAGAAGCAGCCTAACCCAAGCATCATCAGACCCTGGGTGGGCGGCCACACGAAGGAGGGCAAATTTAAGCGCCTGGGAGAAGGCTAGACGACAACTGTGGGGGATGCTCTTGACAGTAGTAACGCGGGCCTTAAAGACCCGATCGAGCAGCTCCCCATCCAACGAAAACGAGCAAGGGTCATTAGGCACATGGACAGGGGGGACGGTCTGGGGATCCCTAAGATGTGGCAAACGATATCGTCATCGGAGGCGGTTAACCGGACAACCTCGTCGGGGTGGTGGCAGCTACGGCTCAATGCATTAATTTTCATGCACTGCCCGCATATCCAATAGCCGCAGCCTTTTAAGGCCGCGTCCATAGCCGAAAAAACCCCGACATCAGAGGCCAATGCTTCCCGGATGGAGTCCCGGCGCTCATCTGACGAAAGGTGAAGGCTCTTAAGGTGCGAGATGAGGCGGGAGATCCCTTTGGAGCCAATACCCCCATCAGGGCAACAGTGAAATGAGCGTAAGGGGCACAAAACGGAGCCCCTAGACGGCACCGAGGTGGATGCCATAAAAACGCGCGGTTCGAGAGGAAACGCGAGGAGGAGAGAGTGCTGAGAAAGCACCACCGGGAAAACCAACAGAGAGGTTGACAGACCCCGGCCCCAAAGAGGAAAATTACATCAGCCCACGCAACCGGCGGGACGGAGCACCCGGAAGGGGGGGGGGTGGCCGAACCCGGGGTTCGCCCTGGTTTGGGCCGGTTTCGGTGATGGTTCGGCGGGATATGGGAATTAGTCAAAAAGATAAACAAGAATTAAAATAGTGAAGGAAATTCGCCAAAAAAAAAAAGATTTACAAAGAAGCGTCGGACCAAAACAAAAAGTCGGACCAGGCCACCGGCGGACCAGACGGAAGCGACGGACCAGACGGAAGCGACGGAAGCGGCGGACCAGACGGAAGGGGCGGACCAGGATTTAAACTGGTACGCCGGACCGTTGAGGGGTGGTCCGGCGCCGCTCGCTTTCCGGCGAAGAAAGCAGGAGAGCGGGGACGGCCGAAAGGGGTTAGGGGCGGGGCGGTTGCAGGAAGGGGCGGCGTTGGCGAGGCCGAAATCGGCGGCGACGAGATGCGCTTGGCCGGAGGGTTGTGGTGCGAGAGAAATCGGCAGTGGCGCTGGTGAGGCAGAAAAAGAGGCGGCGGCGGAGGGTTGTGGTGCGAGAGAAGCGCCGGCGACGGGGGCTGAGAGGCCGGATGAAGATTTTGGATCGATAAAATTAATTTGAATTTGTTCAATTCAAAAGTTAATGATCAAATTGTTGATTTGGTAATTTGATGCATTTTGAACCTTGTGATATGATAATGGTTTAATGATAATGCGAAATCCTCATGAATGGATACACAATTGAGGATCGTATGATGAAATGCGAAATCTGGAAATTCGTTGAATGAATACCGGATGAAGATTTGAAGATTCAAAGAGGCTCTTATGAAGATTGCCTAAAAAATCAGGAAAGTTATAAGAACAACAATTAAGGTGGGAAAAACTTCTTCAATTTGAATTTTAGAAACTTCAAATGCACACTCACGAGTTGAGTTGTAAAAAAAAAAGAAGAGAGAGAGATAGAGAATGAGACACAGATGTACACTTCCGAGTAAGCCACATGTGCATCGGAAGTGGTGTCGATGTGATTTTTCAAAAAATTTGATATTACGTTGAAGACTTCCGAGTAAAACGTACGCGCGTCGGAAGTGATTATGATAGCAAGTGAAGACTTCCGAGTAAGACGTACGCGCGTCGGAAGTGATTACAATAAGATCTCTTGCGAAGTTAATACTGTATGACACTTCCGAACAAATTACACTTGTGTTGGAAGTGTCACCTTGAAAGACCTCATATAAGAGGCAGATGTGATTAATTTCAAATAAGCTATAATTGCTATGATTGAATTGTAACATTAAGACCTTAATTTTTGAAAAAGGCATTGATCTTATTCTGACCTATGGACTTTTTGATATCAGGAGCAAAGGATGTATTTGTCCCTTACTTTCCTGCTTCAATACAAGAGCACTCTAAGTTTCAAAATTGGATCGCAAATGCTAAGTTCCCAGCAAAGCTGAAGATGCCAACTTCTATAAAGAAGTACGGTGGGCTAACAGATCCAGATGATCATATATTTGATTTTATTACTGCTGGGAGGCTTGAACGATGGTCAGAAGAAACATGGTGCCACATGCTGGTACAGACCTTTACTGGACCTGCAAGAGTATGGTTTGATGCACTACCAAATGCACAGATAAGTGGCTTTGAAGACCTAAGGACGAAATTCCTAAGGCAATTTAGCCAACAACGGAAGTGCACAAAGGAAGTGACCGAAGTACATAACATCCGAAGAAGGAATGACGAAAGCCTTGAAAGCTTCGTTATGCGTTTTAACAATGAAACTATGAAAATATATGGGGCACAGGATCAATTACTGTAGAGACCTAGAAAATGAGGCTTTTGCATTAGATGAATTTTGGGTTTAGATTAATACTTGTGGGCTAGTAAATAATTGTAATTGGGCTAACTTTTGTAGGTTTAATGTGGGTTTTGGGTCCGATCGGTTTAATGTGGGCTTAGGGTTCGAAATCTTGTAAAGAGATTGACTTGTTTACCAAGTCAATCTCTCCTATATATAGACCCATCTTATAATCGGTTTAGGGTTGCTTGTGTTTTTTGCGGATTGTGTGGTATAACCGAGACCACTTAGGTGATCGGTTCTAGGTGTTTGGCAATCAATATTCAAGGTTTCTCAAGTTTACTCATCGGTTTGTGTTCGTTATTTGTGTTTTCATATTATTCGATTATTGCTTATATTGTTCATACTTGAATCACCTAGCTAAACCGGATTCCGCACGGTTTTGCTAGTCTTTGATATCGCGTGAGGGTTAGTTTGATCCTTACAATTGGTATCAGAGCCAAGAAACGCAAGTTTCGAGGCTCTCGCGATATCCGATTCAAGTTTTTATTAACTAACCTTTTGAGTTTTGTGGTGATTTTCAGCTTTTAGCACAGCTTCGGAAGGTTGTTTGTTTGTGCAGGTTACAAGTCTGAGACAGAAGTATTCGTGGAATTATTGTTCCGCTGATTTCATGAGACTTTTCGACCCTTCCAAGTACTTTTCGATCAGGCCAGCCTGATCGAAAACCCCTTTTCTGCCGCCCTTTTCGATCGAGAAAGCCCCCTTTGTGGCTTTTCGATCAGGCAATTCCAGTCGAAAAGTCCCCTTCTGTGACTTTTCGACCAGCAGCTCTCAATCGAGAAGTCCCCTTGAGACTTCTCGATCAGCATCCTCGATCGAAAAGTCCCTCAGTGACTTTTCGATCCGTGTCATCTCAGTCGAGAAGTCCCCTTGAGACTTCTCGATCCGCCTTCTTGATCGAAAAGTCCCCTGTGACTTTTCGATTCACGGTGCTCATCCGATCGAAAAGTCCCCTCAGAGACTTTTCGATCCAAACTCCAACTTTTCGATCGCCCAAGACTTTTCGACCCGTATCTTTCCGATCGAAAAGTGCTTTTCGATCAAGCCCTAGCCTTTCCGGCCGTAAACCCCTTTTCGATTCATTTTTAACTCTCTGAAGCAATGGCCTTTGACATGTCTACCTTGTCGAGTGCCACTCTGGAAATGGACGCTAAAATCGGAACAAATGCCAGACCACCCCGTCTGATGTCTGGTAAAGATTTCATGAGCTGGAAGTATCGGTTTGTCAATTACATCAACTACCATGATGCTAAGATCATGAGGTCAGTCGAGGTGGGAGATTTTGTCCCATCAACTGCTGGGGCACAGGGTCAACCACGTGTGCCTAAAGCAAAAACCGAATGGCTTGATGAAGACTGGGAGAAGGTGGAACGAGATAGAAAGGCACTGGCTGCCCTAACCATGGCCTTATCCCCTGAAGTTGCTGAAGCGTTTAAAGAATACACCTCTGCTAAGACTCTTTGGGATGCACTTGTAGCTGCTTATGAAGGAAATGATGATATGAAGGAATCCCGCAAAGAAAATCTAAGGGAACTGTTCAATGAGTTTACCTATATCCCTGGTGAAAACATTGAGACTCTGCTTCAACGGTTCATTAAGATAGTCACTGGGATGAAAGATGCTGGAGTCACGTATACACAAGTGGAGGTCAATAGAAAGCTGGTCAACTCACTTCCACCTAATTGGGACAGCACCATTGAACTGATTGAAAAAACCGTGGAAATGTCCACTTCGCCCCTAAGTGAGCTCATGTCTACCATTAGAGCCTATGAAGAGAAGAAACAGAAGAGGGCGAGAAAACTTGGCAACGGGGCATTAATGAATCAACTGAATCAAGCATTCATCTCTCAGCCAGCGGTAGCTCCAAACAACCCACCATCTACCCCAATGGGATTCATTGCTCAAGCTACTGGGTCAAGCTCATCTGGAACATCAAATGTTGTCTCACTAGATGTTAATGCCTTGACTAAAGATCCCGGCTTTGCCCTTGGGGTAGGAATTATGAGTTGCTATCAGGCACTCGTAGCAGGCTCACTTCTTCCCACGGATCTATCGCCTGATGATGTGAATCAAGTAAACCCTGATGATCTAGAGCACATGGATATATCTTATCAGATGGGAATGTCTGCCCTGCGAGCTAGGCAGTTCATGGCGAAGACGGGACAGAAGGATTGGAATGGTGGCAAAGGAATAAAGCTGAGTTTTAATAAGGCAAATCTGAGGTGCTACAATTGCAATGAGTATGGGCATTATGCCAGGGAATGCACCAAACCAAGAGTTGATAGAGAAAGCAAGAATGACAACCGGAGTGAGAGCATGAAGAAGGAGACAGGAAAGAATGACAAGGCACTGGTGGTTCAACATACGCCAGGATATGACTGGACACCCCAGGTGGAAGACCTAAGTCTAACACTTGACCATGTGGCCTTGTTAGCTGAAGAGGAAGCTCAGAAAGAAGCAACTGAAGTATTCCATCATGCGTTCATGGCAGACATAACTCCAGGATCCTCTGCCAGCAGTTCTGAGGTATGTCTTAACCCTAAATGTCAAAATACACTTAATGAATCTCAAGAATGGCAACGTAAGTTTTTCAATGAAACATTAAATCGTGAACTTTCTGATAAAGACTTGAGAGAATACAAAGGTAGGTCTAAATCATTAAGTGAGAAATTAGAAGCTGCCAAAGTTGACATAAAAAATCTTCAAAGGGACTTGAGTGACAAAACAACATATCTAAGAATTGCTAATGAAGAGATTGTCACATTAAAGTCTGAACTTGAACAACTTAAAGGTAAATTAGAAACATCACAAACCAAAGTTGAGCGCAATGATAAAATTGTGTCTGAAATGATGAAGGCTAGTTCTCTGTTTTATAACACAGATGTTCGAATGAGACATCTAAAAGCCAACTCTGGTTTGGGTCTCGGTACTGAGGTTAAAGATGAAAAATCCACTCATACAGTACCGATGCCATTGATGCATGAAATGATCTCAGATTATGAGTGTTCTAAGACCTCCTTAGAAGCCAAGGCTGAGATAGAAAAGAAACTGGCCGCCTGTTCAATTAAAATTTCTGCTCCTGTTTCTAACCGTACTAATACTTTTACTTCTTGTGCAGATAAAGGTAATGAAGCAGGGGTAGTAAATTCCAAGGAGTCCACTAAGAGTCCCATGAAGTCTGAAGTTGATTTTTGTTTTAAAAATTCTGATTTTGAGAAACCTGAAACTTCTGTCAAGTTTGAGTCAATAACTCCTGAGTCTGATGTTTGTGATAAACTTTCTGAATGTGGTGTGTTTAATGTTGGTAAATGTGATTTAAAACCTGTGAAACCCCTAAGAACTGTTAGAATTTTAAGAAGGGGTAAGGGACCGCAGAATGATGTTCCCAAACCCACAGGAAATGAGAAAAAATCTGAGGATCGTGTTAACTGTCCTACTCAAAATATGCAGAAAGTACGGGACACAAAACCCCAGGAATTTGTCCCGTACCCAGAAGTCAATTCTGCATATGACCAATTCCAACCGATACAACGGGAGTATATTCTGACCACAAAGCCCCATGGTAAAGCCCTTTGGATCCATAAAAACGCTTCAAAGCCAACTTGGATATCCACTGGGCGGAACCAACAACAGGCTCCCGTGTATCCAAAGAAACAGTCCTGCCATGTGTGTGGTCAACCAGGACACATGGCAAGAAACTGCCTGCACCGCCCTTATGAGCCTTATTATCCTAAGAAGGTCCAACAAAAGACTGTCCCTTTGGGCCAAACACGTGTTGGCCCAAAACCCAAATTTGGACCTTCAAATCCCAAGGTGCAGAAGTTCACATTCCCACCCTCACAAGCAGAGATACATCCTAGGTCAAAAGCAAAGCCTGCACCTTCAAACCAAAAGGTGCAGCAGGGCTCACCACATGTCCCCAAATGGAGCCCAAAGCCCAAGTCACCACCAATTGTGAAAAATAAAGGGAATAAAAATGCTAAGAAACCTTCAAAGAATTTCACAAAACCTGCCAGGGTGTACAAAGATGTTAAACCTTCTAAATCTGCTTCTCACCCAAAGCAGGACATTTCAAACTCACCCGTTCACCCACAACCTGTTTTCAAATCCATTTTTAAATCTTTTTCAAAACAACCTTTTCACCCACAACCTTTGGGGCCTACAAGATCAAACAATCAAGGGGTTGCTGACAGGTGGAATGTCCCAAAAGTGGTGAATTTGTCATTTAAACCTACCGGAGTGTATAAGAAGCACTCCAGGTCTTTTCAAGAGGTTAAAAGTCCCAAAATAAACAAAAGTAATCAACAAGGACTTGGGAAGGAAAATCACCACCGAGATGTCAACTTAAAAGACATCCTCAGTCCAAACAAGGACAGACCAGTCTCACCCAGACCAATTAAGGCCTGGGTACCAAAATCTAACTGATCTCCTTTGAATGCAGGAACAGCCAAGGAGGACTGTCAGCAACCTATGGTACGTTGACAGTGGTTGTTCCAGGCATATGACGGGCGACATATCTCTACTACAAGACTTGGAGAAATTTGATGGAGGATATGTGTCGTTCGCCGGAGGAGTTGGTGGTTATATCAGTCAGAAAGGCACAGTTCGCAACGGTTGTCTCAGCTTCCACGATGTCAATTATGTGGAGCAGTTAAAACACAGCTTGTTAAGTGTTTCACAGATATGTGATCGAGAGTATCCAGTTCTATTCAACAATAAAGAGTGTCTCATTCTTAAACCTGGATACTCCATCCCCGATGATTGGGTGTTAATGAGAACACCCAGATATGGTAACTCCTATGTGCTGAACATGCAGAAACCCCCCACATCTGAGGTGGCCTGTCTTCTTTCTAAAACAGCTGAGAACCATGCTCAGCTGTGGCACCGAAGATTGGGGCACATGAATCTGAAGAACCTGAATCGACTTGCCAGAGGAGGACTTGTTAAAGATCTCCCAATCAAAGAATTTGTTCTGAAGGAGAAATGTGTGGCTTGTGCTAAGGGGAAGCAGCACAAACGGCCACATAAACCGAAGGTCTTCAACAGAATCTCGTCTCCACTGGAGTTGCTTCACATGGACCTATTCGGTCCCGTCAGTATGTTAAGTCTTAACCGATGTGCATTTTGTTTAGTTATTACTGATGATTTTTCCCGTTTCACTTGGGTGTTTTTCTTGTCCAAGAAAAGTGATGTTGCAGGTATACTGATCGCTTTCATCAAGCTCATCGAAAACAAATTAAAGCTGCAAGTGAAGGCCATCAGGAGTGATAACGGGACGGAGTTTAAGAACCAAACTGTTGACAATTTCTGTGCCGACAAGGGAATTGAGCATCAATTCAGTGCTCCCTACACCCCCCAGCAGAATGGTGTCGCAGAACGAAGGAACAGAACCCTGATTGAAGCTGCTCGCACCATGTTGTGTGATTCAAAGCTACCAACCATGTTTTGGGCAGAAGCAGTCAACACTGCATGTTATGTCCAGAATCGGGTGCTCATCAACAAGCGGCAGCAGAAAACTCCATATGAGCTGATTTTCAATGATAAGCCCAGAATAGGACACCTTCGGGCCTTTGGGTGTCTATGCACAGTTTTAGTAAACACTGATGTTCCCAAATTTGCTGCTAAGTCTGATGAATGTTATTTTGTAGGTTACTCTGCCAGCTCCGCTTACAGGGTTTTCAACAAAACAACCGGCATGGTGATGGAGTCTACAAATGTGGATTGGCTCGAAGAAAATCCATCTGATGGTGGAGTGGGTCCTCCTCAAGCTTTCGATTATAATCAATTCTTCCGGCTTTTGGGCTTGGAACCTGTCATAGCTGAAGAACTTTATGAAGATATAGTTTCAGGACCACCATTATCACACTCTATCACCAAGGCTCCAGTCATTGCTCCCGAAACAGATGCCACACCAGTACAGGAGACTGCTGATCCTGTGGATACTCACACACAGGAAACTGATGCGGAAGTTGATCACGCCTCAGACACTCCACAAACACAGGGAACTGATACAGATGATGCAGCTGAAACAATTGATGAACCCGTTCTTTCAAATTTACCTCCTGAAATTCCCGTTCAGGCCGTTGCAGAAACCAGAATTCATAAATACCACCCCGTGGACAACATCATTGGTCCATTAGCATCTGGGGTGGTCACAAGAAGCCAGTCAGGAGACATCAATCACTGTATGTACTCCTGTTTTATCTCACAGATTGAGCCCCCCAACATCACCATGGCATTGACAGATCCAAGTTGGGTGGAGGCAATGCATGAAGAACTAAATCAGTTCTCCCGGCTTCAAGTTTGGAGGTTAGTAGAAAGGCCCGCTGACAAAAAGGTCATCACGACTCGGTGGCTTTACAAGAACAAAAAGGATGACAATGGCATCATTGTCAGAAACAAGGCCAGGTTGGTGGTTCAGGGCCACAAACAAATCCAAGGAGTGGATTATGATGAAGTGTATGCACCGGTGGCCCGATTAGAAGCAATAAGAGTCTTCTTAGCCTATGCATCCTACATGAACTTCACGGTCTACCAGTTGGACGTGAAAACAGCCTTCTTATATGCAGAAATGGATGAAGAGGTTTATGTCACTCAACCACCTGGCTTCATTGATGAGGAACACCCGTATCATGTGTTCAAGCTAGACAAGGCCCTGTATGGCTTGCATCAGGCCCCTCGGTCTTGGTACAAGACTCTGACTGATCATCTTCTAGCACACGGGTACACTAGAGGCATTGTGGATCAGACACTTTTCAGGAAGGAGGTTGGGAATGACATAATCATGGTACAGGTATATGTTGATGACATCATCTTCGGTTCTACCAATGAAGACTTGTGCAAAGAGTTTGAGAAGGTTATGCGCACAAAGTTTGAGATGAGTCAGATGGGCGAGATGGAGTTTTTCCTCGCATTGCAGGTAAAGCAGAGTGACAGTGGGATACTTATCCATCAGGCCAAATATGTCACAGAAATTTTGGAAAAGTACAAGATGATGGATGCAAAGTCTGTCTCCACTCCTATGGCGGCAAGACCAGCACTCACCAGGGATCCAGACGGTCAACCAGTGAGCGAGCACATGTACCGGTCAATGATTGGGTCTCTGATGTACTTAACCGCCAGCCGTCCAGATATCATGCTCGCTGTGTGCCAATGCGCACGCTATCAGGCTAATCCTAAACTCTCTCATCTCTCTGCTGTGAAACGTATTTTTAAATATTTGAAGGGTCGGCCTCGTTTAGGCCTCTGGTACCCTAAAGAGTCAGGATTTAATCTGTATGCTTTTTCTGACAGCGATTATGGCGGCAATGAGCTTGACAGGAAATCCACATCTGCTGGAGCTCAATTTTTAGGTGACAGGCTGGTCTCTTGGCAAAGCAAGAAGCAGCACACGGTGTCCCAGTCGACAGCCGAAGCAGAATATGTGGCTGCATCTGCCTGTTGCTCTCAGGTGGTTTGGTTGCAGCATCAGCTGGGAGATTACGGTTTGAATTTTTTCGATACTCCCATTTTTTGTGACAATAATGCTGCTTTGCAAATTGTGAAAAATCCCGTGCAGCACTCCAAAACCAAACACATAGATATCAAAACGCACTTCATTCGGGATTGCTATGACCGCCGGCTCATTCATCTGGAGAGGGTGGCATCGGAGGACAATGTGGCGGATATGTTCACCAAACCCCTTCCAAGTGCAAATTTTGAAATGTGTCTCAAAGGCCTTCGAATGATAGCCTTTGATGAGTAGTCTGGCAACTTGTTTTATTAAAAAAAAAAAAAAATAAAATAAAAAAAATTTAAAAATCAAAAAATTGAAAAAGAATTCAAAAATACAAAAATAGTGTCTTTTTGGTAGTTTAAAAAAATCTAAAAGCAAGGGGAAGATATAAGATATTCATTTCCTCAAATGTGTGTGCTTTTAAATTTTTTACTGGTTTGGTTGACCAGGCTGGGAAGTGATATAAATTTCCAGGTGTTTGCTGACTGACACGTGTAAGGTGGATGTGAAAAGCAGTGATTCATGGTCGATATGCTTGGTAGGCTCTGCTGACAATCAATCAAAAGGTATGTTTTATCACAACACTTGAAGATAACGTATGATGCTTGAAAGGGAACACACACTTAGGTTAGTACAATTTCTATTTGACTGTGCATCAGGTATCCTGAGACACACGCCCGGTTCTGAGTGTTGATGTCATGCTCAAAAATCCCCATTCCCTCTGCTTTGCGTAAGCAATGACCTGGGAATGTTGTACGTGAGTCAGGACTCCTCTGTTCTGCGAAAGCGGAGACCTGGAACCACCCTGATCCACGTACGCTTTTAAGATCACATTGTATATATGATAAACCAAAAGATGCCAAGTGCACAATCAAAAGAGACCCTCAAGCGTCCAAAACCCTCAGCCTCTGTCACTGATGAGAACATTGTTAAAAATGTTTCAAAAATTCAGCTGACTCTGTATATTATCCAACAAAACCTCCGTGATCTATTCTTTTCTTTTCTCAACCCCTCTGGAGCATGATGTTGGGCTTAAGGAAAGGTGTCGTGAAAAATGTTGTACGGAAACCAGGTGTGCTTGATAGAATGTACAAATTATACCTAGGACTTATGTGTGTGACCTGGATAGATTGTCATAATTAAATAAACCTTAAAATATAAATTATGTGATGAAACTGCTTGAGTAAGCGAAAGCAGCATGAGTTTAAAAGATGGACCAAAATACCGGCAATCGCCTGAACACGCGAAGTAACTGAAGCTGAAAAGGGTTCCTCAGTCACAGACTATCTGGTATGATCCCTAACAGTGCCTCTTCACTCAAAACTCAGTTAGTTAAGATTTTTTTTTTTTATGTTTATTTTATTTTATTTATTTGTGTTTATCTTTATTTTATCTTAACTTTTGATTTTGTTTGTTTTATTTTTTATTTTTATTTTAGTATAAGTTGCCAGATAATAAAACTCTCGGGCTTGACTTCAGGGGAAGTTTTCTGAATAAACAAGATTGAAGTTGGGGTTTGGTTGTTCTTTTTAAAAAATATATAACTTTGTTAAGAGAAAATGTGTTTGGGTTGAGGTTTGTGATTAGATTTTAAAAGTTGAGGGGCTAAAAGTGAAATTTTTTTAAAAAATTTTGAAACAAAAAGAGGGGGAGAGCCGGCTCGACTCCTCACTCTCCCCATCTCCCTCTCTCTCTCTCTCCAAACCCTAGCCTCTCCACCACCATCTACCGATCACCACCACCACCTGCTGCCATCCACCGTCGCACACCACCACTAACCGTCGCCACTCACCCTGCGACCCCACCACCACCATTCCCGTCATACATCCGACCACCACAGCACCCCCATTCCCTCACAGCGCCGCCGCCACTGTCCCCTTCAAATCCGCCGCCCTCCGCCGCCGCTGAGACCATCCGACACCACCATCCCTGCTCGGAATCCATCACCAATCACTTCTCCACTGGTGATTTCGAGCCATGGCGCCCCGATTGAAGCGCGCTGCTCGACCCCCTACAAGATCGACTTGAGTATGTTGTGTTTTATTTTGATTTTCTTGTGATTACTGGTTGTGGAAGGGTATAAACTGGTGATTGCAGGTGCTTGGGTTTGCTTTAAATGTGTTAAAACACACAAGAATTGAATGATTGATTGAGTTGCAGGTTAAAACCGAAGAAGAAAGAGGCTTTTCGATCGTCTCAGGGGCTTTTCGATCAGCCCCTGATACTTCTCGATCACTGGTCACCGATGACCAGAGGCTTTTCGATCAAGAAGCCTAGGCTTTTCGATCAGAAGGATACACTTTTCGACCAGTGATCATGATCATTTAGACTTCTCGATCAGAGAGCTAAGGCTTTCCGATCGATGACATAGGACTTCTCGATCAGCCTAAGGCTTTTCGATCAGGCCATCAGGCTTCTCGATCAGGCATTAGGGCTTTTCGACCAGGGTCCTCAGGTGACTTGATACTTTCCGATCGGACGGATGCTTTCCGATCGAAAACCCCTGTTTTTCGATCGGAAAGGTACCTGATGATGTTTTCAATGGTTTTTCATTCAATTTTAAGCCGTTATGCTGCCCGTTTTTCAAGAAATCCCTAAAACTAATGAATTTTTGTGTGTTTTGGATGTTTATCTGTGTTTGTGAGTGCAGGGATTTGGAGTTTGTCAAAGATCATAATCAGGTGGCTTATTTGCTGGACCCGCCTGCTGAATACAAAGAGAAGTACCTGTCAATGATAGCGGGATTGAAGAAGTGCTGTCTACACTATGCACTAACAGCAAACCCGGTTATATGCAAACGTATGCAGCAAGAGTTTTGGAAGACAGCAGATGTATCAGAAGATGGAAAGCAGATACTTGCCAAGATTCAAGCTACTGAGGTGATGTTGACTGAAGAGACTTTCAGACAGGCACTCAGACTTAAAGATGTTGCTGCTGATCCCACTGTTCTGGACAAAGAGATGGTGTCACAGTGTCTGAAGGAAATGGGCTATCTTACAATATCTCCTCCCACCATGAAAGCTCTCATTCCACCATATTGGAGGATGCTGGCACATTACTTGCAAAAATGTGTCATTGCCAAAAAGAGCTCTACAGATCAGTTGAATCAAGTGCACACCCATGCCATGGTGTCACTGATCAGAGGTGTTAGGTTCAACTGGTCCAGAATGATATTTGAAGATGTGAAGGCCGTTGTGTCCAGAGACAAGAAGTTTGCTGCTGTTCCAAGATTCATCCAGTTAGTTCTGGATTCAAGATATCCAGTACTGAGGAAGACTAATGACACACATGATACCAAGCCAATGGGCATTGAGGTGTTTCCAATGATAAATCCAAAGAAGAAACTGTCTGATAAGATGCCGTTTGGTGATAAGTTTGGAGAATTTGGAGAAATAGTGAGAAAAGAAGTTCCAGTGAACAGAAATGCTTCGGTTGAAGAAGAACATAGTCAACCTCCTCCTCCGAAGAAAGTTGTTGACCTTCCCGATGACTCTGACTGGGAAGAGTTTGACTTAGAAGATGTGCGGATTGGTGCACTGAATTTTGAAGGTGAAGATAATGTCAACTATGACACGTATCTTGATGACATCACTTTAGAGGAAGTTGAGACTGAACCTGCTGAGACGCCACTGATAAGAAAACGGAAAGCCACGGAGGATCCTCCCCTCAGTGCTTCTGTTACTGAAGAAATGACTGAGACTGAGCCGATTGCTACAGAACACCATGTGCAAGGCCCAAGTGACCCAAGAAGAAGAAGATTGGACCCACGTGTACCACCAGTCACAAGCTCAAGTGCTGGTGAATCATCCACCCAACCCACAGCCCAAGAAAAGGGGAAAGCAGTAGAAACCCCTGAATTCAGACTGGAAAAGGAACTGAGAGAAGAAATAAAAGTTCTGAAAGCCCAGAATGTAGTCCAAAGTGAGGTGATTGAAGACTTGATTGATATTCAGAAGATCCACAACGCTGAATTGGAGAATCAAAAGAAGATAAACAGAGAGTTTACCAGACAATTTAGAGATCTTCATAAGCTGATCAGGCAGCTTAGTTCAGATAAATCAAGAAAATCAAGCATTGACCAAGGAGATAAGGATGAAGGAGGTTCAGGTGCAGGTGATTCCTCACAATCACCAGCATTTGATTTTGAAGCAGATATTCCTGAGGAAACTCAACCAGTTTTACCTGAAGCCTCAAATGAAGATAAAGATACCAGGGATAGAGATTACATGACTGTTCCAGCTTCAGAATTTGACGGAGGTTGGGAAGCTCAGACATTTGCCTATCCTCCTGAAAGGTACTTAATTCAGTTGGGAGAGCACTATCATGATAAGCAAGGAATCAATGCAGATATTAAAGCCTGGATGTTTGATGGAGAGAAGAATATGTTCGTAGTAAGACGAAAGGGTCAGTATCCATTGGAATACTACAAAAGCTGGACCCAGTTTTACTCCTGGACGAATGTAGATCTCACAATGTTGTACCATGCACCGTTTTCAAATCCTTCAAACAATGATCAAGCCAAGTACTTCTACAGGAAACTGGAAAATGCTGTGCGAAGCAAGTTCAAGAGGTTTGAAGATTTTCCTCACAAGAAATCGTATGTGAAGAAGTACAGAAGTGTCTTCAAATGGGATGGAAAGAAAAGTGTCTCAGGAAAGGAGAATGTCAAAGCCAAGAAGTTCACAAATGTCTTGTATCCACCTACAGACAAGACAAAGACAATACCTCTACCAATGAGACATCCTGAAGATTGCTTGCATGATTTCCAAACATGGGCTTATAGTGATTATTCTGGTGAAGCCAAAATTCTCTGCAAATCAAAGACAATCGATGTCATGGAAGTTCATGATTTGATGAGGTTTCACAAGAAGGACATAATGGTACTTGCAAAGCATCAGATTGAGAGTAATCCAGACACTGAAGAATATGCAAAGTGTTACACTCGAGCTGTAGCTGAGATTGTTGCCAAGGAACTATGGTATGATCCAGCGACGGTGAATCTTTCAAAGAAATTCAGAATGTGAAGACAGTCTAATGCTAAAGCCTAGGGGAAGATTGTAGAGACCTAGAAAATGAGGCTTTTGCATTAGATGAATTTTGGGTTTATATTAATACTTGTGGGCTAGTAAATAATTGTAATTGGGCTAACGTTTGTAGGATTAATATGGGTTTTGGGTCCGATCTTACTATAAGTTCTTTCTGATAAAGCAAAATCTTTGGTTTCATGCCGTATTTCACTCAACCAGCCGGTTTAATGTGGGCTTAGGGTTCGAAATCTTGTAAAGAGATTGACTTGTTTACCAAGTCAATCTCTCCTATATATAGACGCATCTTATAATCGGTTTAGGGTTGCTTGTGTTTTTGTGGATTGTGTGGTATAACCGAGACCTCTTAGGTGATCGGTTCTAGGTGTTTGGCAATCAACATTCAAGGTTTCTCAAGTTTACTCATCAGTTTGTGTTCGCTATTTGTGTTTTCATATTATTCGATTATTGCTTATATTGTTCATACTTGAATCACCTAGCTAATCCGGATTCCGCACGGTTTTGCTAGTCTTTGATATCGCGTGAGGGTTAGTTTGATCCTTACAATTACGTATATCTGGCTTTTGCCATGGTGTTCAACATACGCACTTGGTGGAAAAATTGCATGAGGATCTGCCTCAAACAATGGAGGTGCTCATGGATCGCGTTAGGACCTATGTAAAAGGAAGAAGCGCTTCCGGAAACATCCGGTGTATCAACACCCAAAAACCGTCTCAGAAGAGTGGTAATTACCGGAATGCAAATGCAAGTGTCTCCACTGCACCAATAAGAAATCAATCCTGGAGAAAATTTAGATCTCAACCCTATGATCGTAGGGGAGAGGGTAATTATGGAGGACACAAAAAGGTCTGGGAGCCCAGATCTAATGATTTCTCGTCGCTTACAAAAACTCCAAGTGAAATCTTAGAGACGGAGAACGTTCAATTTTCAAAACCTCAAAGGACTTACAATCCTTTAGGAAGTGACATGGGTAAATATTGTGATTATCATAAGGATCGTGGTCATGATACAGACAATTGCAGACACTTGCGAGGCGAGATTGAAAAAGCCATCAAGTCCGGAAAATTATCGCATCTGGTTAAAAATATTAAGGAGGGACGTCCTCCAGCTGCTAAACAAGCTGTGATCGCAATGATACGAAGAGGGTCAAACACTTGGCATCGTAATGTTAAAACAAAGTTTGAAGAAGAAAAATGGAAAAGCCAGGAGATTACATTTCCACCATTGATTGGTAAAGAATCTAGAGAAGATCCAGTAATTGTGACTGTTGGTATTGCTGGGTTTTTAGTAAAACGGAACTATCTCGATACCGGAAGTGCGTCAGAAATTATGTATGAGTCCTGCTTCCGGAAGATGGGATTGGATGTGCAACAAAGGCTAAAGCCTCATAATTATACTCTCATTGGTTTTTCTGGAGAAGTGGTACATCCGATGGGAGAAATAACTCTTCCAGTGATCTTTGGTGACGATAAGCTCTTCCGAGAAGAGATGATGACTTTTATTGTGGTTGCAACTCCTTCTCCTCACAATGTCATCATTGGTCGCCCTGGGCTTAAAGTTTTGGGCGCTATAGTTTCAACAGCACATGGGCTCGTTCGATTCCCAACACCAAGAGGAATCGCAACTGTCAAAACAGATGCAGATTCAAAAGTAGCCTTGGTTGAAAAACCCTTGACATCAGAAGAAGGTTGGAAGAATATAAAGAGTGATATTATAGAGAAAGACAAATGGATCATAAATGAGAAGTTTCCAGATCAAATAATCGAAATTGGATCACAGTTACAAGGAGAAACAAGGAAGAAGTTGTTTCAACTGTTAATCGACAATGTGGATATTTTCGCATGGGAGCCGTCGGATATGACGGGGGTTCCCAGACATTTGGCTGAGCATAAACTGAACATTTATCCAGGTGTAAAGCCTATTCAACAGAAGCGACGAATTTATGATCAGGTTCGAAACAATGTGGTTAAAGAGGAAGTGGATAAACTTGTGGAAGCAGGAATCCTTCGAGAAGTAATTTATCAAACATGGGTCGCAAATCCTGTTTTAGTCCGAAAACCTGATAATTCATGGCGAATGTGCATTGATTTTAAAGACCTTAATAAAGCATGTCCAAAGGACTGTTATCCACTTCCAGAAATTGATCTAAAAGTTGATTCTTTAGCGGGATATAGATGGAAGTGTTTCCTTGATGCATATAAAGGATATCATCAGATCTTTATGGCTGAAGGAGATGAGGACAAAACTGCGTTTATTACAAATGAAGGTTTATTCTGTTATAAAAAAGATGCCATTTGGATTAAAAAACGCTGGTGCAACTTACCAGCGTCTCATGGATAAGACCTTCCAATCGCAAGTGGGTAGAAATCTTGAAGCCTATGTGGATGATGTAGTCATTAAGAGTTCTCATGAGGAAGATATGATCAAAGACATTGAAGAGACCTTTAAAAACTTACGGGGTATCAATATGAAGTTAAACCCCAAGAAATGCTCATTTGCGATGGAGGAAGGTAAGTTCTTAGGGGTCCTAGTCAATAAAGAAGGGATCCAGGCACATCCGAGAAAGGTCAAGGCGGTTATGGAAATGGAACCGCCTAAAACCCTTAAAGATGTACAAACTCTAAATGGGCGTTTGGTGGCTCTACATAGATTTTTGTCAAAAGCAGCTGAAAGAGCCACACCCTTTATGAAAGTTTTGAAAGAAAGTTTAAAAGGAAGTTTTGAATGGACTTCCGAGGCCAATCAAGCATTTGAAGAATTAAAAACAGCTCTAGCTACACTTCCGATTCTACCTGCACCGAAAGTTGGTGAAGAATTGATAATGTATTTGGCGGTAACGGATAATGCAGTAAGCGTTGTGCTACTGGTCGAAAGGGAAGATAAAGAACTTTCAATTCACTACATAAGCAAAATGCTAAAAGACTACGAGACCAGGTACCCTATGATCGAAAAAGTTGTTTTAGCACTTGTGCAAGCTACAAGAAGACTTCGTCGTTATTTCCAGGCCCATACTGTAAATGTTCTTACTTCGTATCCTATTCAAGGGATCTTCAGAAAACCAGAAATGTCTGGTAGACTGATCAAGTGGGCAATTTAAGTGGGGCCATTCGACATACAATTCAAACCAAGAGTTTCAATTAAAGGTCAAGTGGTAGCTGATTTCTTGGCGGAAGTGCCAGTTGGCACAAGCGTAAATGTTATTACCATTCCTGAAGCTAAAGAACAAGTATGGATCTTGCATACTGATGGTTCTTATAACTCTGATGGTTCATCACAAGTAATGGAAAGATAAGAAGATCGAAGGAAGAAAGAATGACTTTATTGTATTTTGGAGAGAGAAAGTTACAGTCGCATGTGTAATTAAGTTATTACAAATGACATCCGATCCCTAAATTATACTATTCTTTGGGTATTTATAGGCCTCCACTTCAATCTTCCAACTTCACATCTGCGAGACCGCATCTACTTGTGTCCTGTAAAGACACTTCCGCAAAGCATCATGTCCGAAGAACATGGAAGTAAGCGATCGGATGTGTAAAACACATCCGAATCATCGTTTACTTCATCAAGCGTCATAAAATGCGCATCATCATTTGCGCGTCAAGAACGGGATGACACGCATTTTGGGCGTTGAAAAAGCAAGTAATCACCAATGGTAATTTGCCGTCAAATCAGGTTTAAGAGTAATGTAAGATATGAAATGATAATGGAGAAAGTAAGATTTTATTGAGTATTGTAGTGGGAGAAAATACAGACGCGTGTGTAAGTACATGATAACAAATGAATCTGAACCCCTAAACTATCCTATGCTTCGGGTATTTATAGGCTCTGCACACAATCTTTTGCTTCGCATCTGCAAGATCGCATCTACCTATACCCTGCTCAAACACTTCCAGCAAACATCATTTCCGAAGGACTTGGAAGTAAGCGATCGGATGTGTAATACATATCCGAATCATCGCTTACTTCATTAAGTCCCCCAAGTCTATTAAGTGAATAAATGAAGTTAATAGACTTATTTCCGAATAGGAACGGTTAGTTACATATCCGACACTTGCATATGTACACTCTGACCCATACAATCATCATTATAGCTTTCAATCACATCTTAATGCCATGTGTCGAATCTTTCACCTACTCAATTACCTGTCACAATCAGAAATAATGAAAAAGCACCTTTTTCAAAATTTTCAAAATTCTCCTTCCATATTTACCCTCCGTAAAAACCGCTTCTGTAAAACTACCTTATCAAAACCGCTTATTTACTCGTCTATATATATCCTTTTCCTTTTCCCCCAAAAAATTTTCTATCTTCTCCGTCAATAAACCTGCACTTACTTCATCGCCATTCATACCCAAGGTCAGCATTCCTCCCTTATTTTCTTCTTTTACCATTTGTGTCTATAATCTTTTTCTATGGCCAAAACTGAGAAGGTTTCTTCAAAACACAACCTTCCAATCTCCTTCCCCCTGATTACTCAAGAGGATCTTGACAATTTTGTAAAAGAATTTCGAATCCCTCAGAACCTACATCCCGTTCTTGCCACAACAGGGAAACCTATTCATCCATTTCCTGATAACAAATTTAGGTTGTATCTTGATTCCATCCGAATGGCTAATTACAGAATTTCGTTTCAGCTCCTTCCATCTTGAAGCCTTGACCTACTTCGAAATTCATTTTTCCTAGTGCAATCCCACATCTTTGAGCTTTCTAAACCATTTCGAACTATCTTGCAGAGCCCTTAACCTAGACCCTCAATTGATTCAATTCCATGCCTTTTACCGACTTACCATGTCTGGTGATTGGTATAAGTTTGAAAAGCGCAGAGATATCAACCAACTTTTTACTAGAAAACCACCCACCAATCACCAATGGAAAAACCAATTTTTCTATCTAGACAACTCGTGTCTCCCGGATGCCATGAAATGGCGTGACACTAGGTTGATTGTTCATGACATTGTCCCCAAAAAGGCTGAAATTCACCAAGCCACATATGAACTTATAAGTAAAATTTTTCATCCAATCTGCCCAGTACGTGAAGAAATACTAGTTCTTGCAAGAATTAGTAAAAACTGGTTTTTCCCTCAGATGCGCCCCCTCATCTTATGCGGGAAAGAAAGTGCGTTTCTTCTTATAATATTCCTTCTTACCATTTATTTATGTTAACTTACCATAACTTTTTATTTGCATATGCAGTCATGGATATATCTGATGCCTTACAAGTGAAGGATTTTAACCAACTGAAGTTCGGCAAAAAAGAGATCGGAAAAGAAGCATCTTCCACCACAACACTTCCTACTACTTCTACCAAAGTTTTTTCCGATGCATCCCCTGTTGCTACTGCTGAAGGCACTACTGATGGAACCCCTATCATCTCAGAAACCCCATCACCAATTCCAACTTCTCCTCAACAAGAACCTCGTCCCCCATCTCCATCAGGTCAAAAAAGAAGGAAGAGATGTGCCAAACCTTCCAAAGGTAGATCTGAAACAGAAGGAGAAGAAGATGAGAACACTCTTAAGAAAACTCGCAAGTCACCAGTAACCCGATCGAAGGCAAAGTTTTCTAGCACCGTTGAAGCCCTTTCTAAACATCTTGGAGGTGAGATCCATCAAAGAACCCCTTCACCTCCATCCGAAGGCGAAAGTGTTCCTACTATGTCACCCCCCCCCCCCCCCAGTTTAGCACATCTGGTCAGTACTACCTTTGCTGACTTTATTCAATCACCCTGTCAAACCATTGACTTAACCGGTACTCCATCTACTGCGGTTTCTACCCCTGAGTGTGAGCTTCCCTCAGCTTTTACACAAACCATGGTTCCATCACCGGTTGTTTCAGCATCACCCTTATCAACCCAATTCTACACCAGTGGCACCTCCAACTTTGGATCTTCCTCTACTCCTCCCAGCTTTACAGATGCAATGTGGATTCGCAATGAAGCAAAACTAATGGCATCTCACAACAAATCCCCTTTTAGTCTTGATGAGTTATTCATTCCTACCTGGAACATTACTAACAGGGACAGCTTGTCAGATCCCGCATGTGCCAAAGATTTCTTTCTGAAGGTTATTGGACCAGGCGACGCGAGACGCTCGGAGGATATGCTAGCTCCAGAATTCGCATCAAAAGTTGTTTCTTCTTATTCCATGAACACAACCGTTATTCCTGAACTTTGCAATCGTTGGATTAAAGCCGAATTTCAGCTTCAAACACTAAATGCGAAACTGGTTTTGGCTGCAAAATCGGATCTGCAAGAAAGAAATCAGATGCTCCAAAAAGAAAATCATGAATTGTCCCAATCCAATGCTGCTCTTTCCTCCAGGTTATCTAGATGTAGAGAAATCTTTGAACAGTTCCCGACCTTAGTCGAAAGCCTGGAGAAACAGAAGCAGGACCTATTTGCTGATTACCTGAAGGGTCTAAAGGAAAAAGATGATAAGCTTGCAGACCTGCACCTTCAACTCCAACAGAAAGTTCTGGTATTACACTTCTTTTCTATACACACTCGCATTCATTCTTTTCTCTCAACCGTCCTTTCTTACTTTACACATTTCCTTTAATTGTCAGAACTTGATGCTATCAAA
>JBCNJP010001463.1:0-28000 GCA_039602395.1 Deinandra increscens subsp. villosa | reverse complement strand
CACATACCTTGGATTTGAAAATTTTGTAAAGAATCCTCCATGGTTAACCTTCAGCGAGAACAAAGTAGCAATGTCACCTACCATAAAACAATTGATCCTTTAGCATTTATGAGAAGCAAAATTTTCGTTATTTACAATTGGAATATTACCATAAAACGACTGAAAATCAACAATGTCTCTAGAGGTCAAACATTTTGAGCACCATAATCATGAATCCGGTAAAATTTCTTCAATCGCAAGTACTGATCTTCTGTATCGCAAGATTTTTGGCTTTTTAAACAATGACTTTTTGATCTTCTGGTAAATTTTAAGCGACAAACTATGAGGAGTTAATGGGAGTAGATGACTTAACATACGAAAGGGTTTTTGGGGAAATGGGGAAGAATAATGAAAAAAAAATCCCCTCACGTGAGGGGCACGCGGGTGGGTTCTAATGCTAGGATTGGATGCCGTTCGTGTAGCGGACCTGATTGAACAATTGGAAACCACAAGAAAATCATTGATCAAATTGAAAGTTTTGGATTAAAGCGTTATTTGGGCCAAACCACAGGGACGAAAACCATAATTTGGTCTTTAGGGCCTTTCGGCATTTTAAAAAGTTACGTTTCAAATCAATTTTTATCCGGTATGAGACCAATAATACTACACTATATTGTTAATAATTAATAGAGTGAATCACTTATTGCATAAGTGTGTTAAACTAAACTACGGAAACCCAAATAAAACAAATATTTCTCTTTTTGGTTTTGGCTATTGATGAACCATAGAATCCCACCGCATGCAGATAAGACTCCATGATTCAACATGATTAAAGCAATAATGAAGATCGAATGCATAAAACAAGTAGGATCAAATAGAGATTTCATTGATTGGATGTGAGATTACACGTGAGAGAGAGAGAGTTACAAGTGATCTAGAGGAAACACATAGTTAAAGGTGTAAAATCTGGGATCCCCTATTATGAGCCTATAAATGCCTATTTATAGTCTCTTAGCTGTAACTGCCTTTTGACACTTGCGCTTGCGTTCTCGGAATTGTAACACTTGCACTTTCATATGGGCTTCGCTCATCAGCATCTGCTGATCCTTCATGTGCACTTCCGAGTCCAAGTGCATCTGATATTGACCCATCCTCATCAAGTCCCCCTAGTCCATTAATTATTTGCACAATGATGATGGACTAGAAATAAAGGATGTGTCACATTTCCGGCTGCCATGAAGGTTTGTTAGCCAACCTTTTAGATCCACATGCGTTTTTGATTTTGTTGCCTCATTAAAAACCTTGTCCGGAAAAACCCCGTGGGAAAAAAAAACCAGGACCAAGGGAAAAAGAGTGCAACACGCATCGTGTTTCAATATGGAGAAAAAATTCTTCAAAATTATTTGACATGTAATTTATCGATCTTCAATGACTTTGCAGAACCGGTCATCAAGTCCCCCTAGTCCTTATGTTATTTTGAAAAAATGACTAAGGACTAAGTCATAAAGATCACAGGAGGGAACGCTTGTGAAACAAGAGCTAATAGATCATAAGACTTTATTTGTCTTTTTTTAAAAATAGATCATTTCTGCAACTGCAGTCGTCATATCCGCATTGGAATATTAAAATATCCGTTGTGATCCTTTTGTCATTTTGTGACGATCGCATGTGCAAGTGTAGTGAGTAACTACCTTGTCAGGACTAGATCATAAATATCAGAGAGAAAAATGCATGTGTAAGAGGCTTCATTAGCCTAGTATGGATCCCATCTGCAAATGCAGTTAAAATAATGCGTGTCAGAAAATTTTATGCATATGCGACGACTTTTGTCGGCTTTGCAAAATCGCATCTGTAAGTGTAGGTCCAAGAGTCATTGCGACAACAAAAAGGTCTTTTAATCCCAAAAATTCTCCTCGCCTTTACTAGGTCTTTTCATTGCAGATAATATTCCTTTTAATTTCACTGACAACTTCCATTGCGCATGTGCGCTATTCGGAAGTGTGCTGATATGCTTCTTATTTTGAGATCTTTCTGGATATTTAACACTTCCAATATTTACACTCATATTTCGGAAGTACGTATGCGTGTCTCTTGGGATGAAATAGAGAGACATTGAAGATGTTGTTGATGACTCAATTCCGGAGACTCAATGAAAATGATCTCGTAAAATCATTGAATCATTAGATCATCATGGAGATCAAATATAACAAATCATCATACCGATAATCGGTCATTTATCAAGGATTTTCAGTATCGAAAATCATCTTTCACGATCAGAATTTTTTTATTTTTATTAAGTCAATGTTTCCAAAACAATTTATTTCAAGCGAGCACCGGGTAGAGTATTTTGACCAATTCGGGAACTTCCTGAGGGTTTTCGGGCATAGTATTTTGATCAATGTCGTTTCTTCGGCAAACTGCCTAGTCCTTTTTGGATTATCGCCCAGGAGGAGCTGCTAATGATCAAGGGGGGTCGCAAGTGGAGACTTGTAATCAAGAAGATACTGTTATCGGAAGTGTAGGTGAAAAGCCAGAAGTGAAAGTGGTAACTGGTGGCACTACCGATGGTGCCAATGTGGTTCAAGGATCTTTCTTGACATTTCCGGTGTTTGCATGAGCAGAAGTAGAACTTCATGCCTCCAAGGAGTGCTTTTTCTTCAGAACAATCTCTTTTGAAATTTCATAGGTCACTTCCGACACTTCGGAAGTGAAATGTATGCCTCTAACGAGGGGTTTTTTTTCTTTTCTTTTAAAAACAGTATCTCTTGAGTTCTCATTTATCACTTCCGACACTTCGGAAGTGAAATGCATGCCTCTAATGAAGGCTTTTTCTTCAAAACAATATCTCTTGAGATCTCATTTATCACTTCCGACACTTCGGAAGTGAAATGCATGCCTCTAATGAGAGCTTTTTCATTACTGATTCTAACTCACCCTCAACACAGTCTCCCTAGTTTGGTAATAATTTGTAAAATGGTATCGGACTAACACTTCTGTTTTCACAAATGCACAGTTGGAAGTGTGACTACCTCTTCTGGTAAGTAAAATTCATTGGTTGATGTCGTGAAGATCTGTGTCAAACAATGCCGAAAGAGGTTTGACTTGTGTTCTTTATTTTATTCTTTCATTTGCATTTCCGAAGTGCCATGTCATTTGCGTTTCCGATGTTTCAGAAACCGAAGTTGTAGAATCAGAAATGAAGAAGAAGTTGGAGGAGATCGTGAAGGGCTATGACTGAGGAACATTAACAGACATAAGCTGATAATGATCTTTTAAATGAAAAGCTGAGCTTGATACGATTGATCAAGTAGCAAAAACTGAGCTTGCTTGATACGGACCAAATGAAAGAGATGCTAAAGCCAATCTCACTTCCGAAGGCAGCAGCTCCGACTCAAAAGGCGTATGCTCCTTCTACTTCTGGAACAGATGCTCCTGATTAAGCCAGTAAGTAATTTCCTCAAAGTCCACTTATGTTGTGGCATTAAACAATTTACTTTTGTTTATGACTGATGATACTTTAACTTTGACTTTGTTGGAGCTGCATATGTTGCAGTCTTGAATATATGAATGCTTATGTATGCTTATGGATGTTTGCTTGAACTTCTTCTTTCTTTGCCATGTTTTGATATTATTTTCCTCATGGTTCACATAAGATGAGTCATATCGATATGCCCAAGGTAGATCACTCGCAGTCGAAGTGCACTGTTTTTACACTTGCAGTTGCGAAGCGGTTATACACTACCTTTGCCATGTAGGGCTTTTTATGTTGTGGCTATTGACATTGATCTTTGCTTAACTCTTGCAAATATTCTTTAGAATTTCTGAGAAACTTCATGAGTTCTCCTTCACAAGTACTTTTGATAAGATCCTTAATAAAATTAGCAAAACTTTAAAGAAAGCTGACACATGCGTTTCCCCCCTATCAGATGCGTCCACCTTCAAAGGGTTTTAGCTACATGATGTCCATACCACTTTAAGAGTCAAGTTATTTTATTTTGAATTCAAATCTTTTCCTTGTGGTATAAAAAGTCCTTACATCTTTTGGTAAGGCTCAGTTGATCCATTTTCTTGAATGATCAACTCACAAGACCACTTCATAACATTAGCTATTCAGTAGCACTTGCGACCCTTAGAGAGCTTAAGTTGGATCTTTTATTAATAATCATAACATGCCTTTGTCCACTTAAGTTTGGCCATCTCTCTTTTGGGCTTCTGTTAGCAACCATTGTACTAACAAGGTGTCCGGCCTGATCACCTCTTCCCAACATGCACTCTTTAGTTACCAATGAGACAGTTGAGGACAAGAAAAGCTTTTGCTTTATCTTGGGTTACCCTTTATGAATAAAGAAATAACAGCGATACTGCATCAAGGAATCGGCATGTGTTCCTTTTTCGATGCACCCGCTAGTGACTCATGAACCATGCTGTAGGAAGCGAAATGTTTCGCATGTGAGTTCCTTTAGAAAGGAATTTTTTTTTTTGTTCGGCATAGATGCTCCCTTAGAAAAGGAGTCTTATCGTTTTTCGTTGCATGTGCATGTGTACACGTGTGTACATAGCTTATTCAAATAAACATTTCTATTCAACTTTCTCATGGAAAGAAGATAAGCACTTGCATTGATCTTAATAGGCAAAGGGAACAAATGCACTTGTTCTTTCATAGAACTTATTATTGATCATGTATATACAGATAAGATCACAACGTTTCATTTTCTATCTCTCCTTGCAATCTTCATTTACGACGTCACATGTAGCACTTGCAGAAATGCACCAGGATTTGGTTAGCTTGCTCAAGTTGTCTATTGGCTTGTAGATGTACTACTGAAGTAAGAATTCAGTTGGCATATGTTTTTTTAGGAGGGTTTTACTTTGTTGTCCCCGCATGTGCAAATGCTTGCACATGCGGTCTTTCTGACATATGTGAATGTTCACATTTTTTAATACATCATCCACCAAGCGCATGATATTTTCTATAATTGTTGTAACAGCAATGGTGTTTATTGCTTCCGACTTTAGCAGAAGCACTTGTGTTTTATCAAATTTTCCTCGTAGCATCATAAGTGCATAATTATAACTTCCAACATTTGATTCTACAAAATTGTATCTTTTGTTCCACATGCAATGCTGAATGGAGATCTTCATTAGGCTTTGTTATAATTATTTTGCTGGGAAGTGCATGCGCACGCCTCTTCTGAGGGCTTTTTTGATTTAAACAGTCGTTTGTAAGATTTTATCTTGGCATTGCTGTCATTTGCATTTGCATATTAGAGATGCACGTGAATGTCTCTTTTGGTGCTGTTGGTTTATCAACCAACGCAATTTGTGTATCCGCATCCGTCTTGACAATTGCTATTCCCCTTGGGAGTTGGAAATTAGACCAGACCATGTGCTGTTAAGATAATGGCACCTAGAACCTTAAGTCCTGGTCTTCCAATGATTATATTATGAGGAGATAGAGTTGCAATTACGATGAATGTTATTATTTCTTCTCGGAAGAATTTGTCGTCTCCGAGGATCACCGGGAGGATGATTTCTCCAATTGGCTATACTATTTCACCGGAAAAGCCTATAAGTGTGTGAATGTGAGGCTTTAATCGTTGCTGCACTTTCGATCCCATTTTTCTGAAACAAGACTCGTACATAATTTTGGGTGTACTTTCGGTATCTAAGCATGTTTGCTTGATCACTTGCGAGACGAATGCATGTGTACTTTGTTTGTGTACATACTTTGCCTCTTTCAACTTCAACAGATGCATGAGCACATGCAAGTGCTCATATTCTTTTCATATGTGAGGCAAATGCATATGCCAATGGTTATAATCACACGGTCTTTTCTTGATACTTTTTCAGTTAGGTTTGGAAAGGTTATTTCTTTCTTTTTTCATAGTTCTTCTTCCACCTTTGTTTTCGCACTTCAATACCAGGTATTAGAACCCCTTTTTATCATGTCAATAACATTCTTTAGATCGCTAGTGGATAGCCTTCTTTGATGTTCTTCACTAGTTGAGGCAATTTGCCTGATTTTATGGCTTTCTCGATTTTTCCTTCGCAAGTGTCCGCAATCATCAGTGTCACGACTCTTATCTTTGTAGAAGTCACAATATTTGTTTGTGTTAAGGCTTGTTGCTAAACGTGGCGTTTGAAGCTTTGCAAATTGCACATTTTTAGTGACCGAGATTTCACTTGGGGTTTTGGTGAGTGATGTGTATTATTCTGTTCTTGGCTCCTAAGTCTTTTTGTAGCCTCCAAATTTTTCGTCCCTTCTTCGATCATAGGGTTAAGATCTGAACCTTCCTCAAGATTGACTCCTGGAGGGAGCGGGATGGACACTTGCATTTGCGTTTCTTGAGTTGGCACCTCCATGAGGCGGCTTCTGGGTGTTAACACCTTGGACATTTTCAAATGCGCTTTTCACTTTGACATACACTCTTACACGGTCCATGAGCACTTTCATGGTTTTCGATAGATCTTTATATAATTTTTCAACAAGGTGTGTATTTGAACACCATGGCAGAATCTAGATATTCGCAGCTGGTCTTGAGCTCCAGCTATCTTCATAGTCTCGTTATTAAAGCGTATCACGAAATTTTCAAGGCTTTCATCACATCTTCTTCGGATGTTGTACACTTCCGTCATTTCCTTGGTACACTTCCGTTGTTGGCTGAACCATCTCAGGAACTTGGTTCTTAGATCCTCAAAGCTGCTGATTTGTGTGTTCGGAAGTGAACCGTACCAGTCTCTGGTAGGTCCGGTAAAATTTTGCACTAGCATGTGGCATCAAGTTTTTTCAGACCATCGGTCCAATCTTGCAGCTTTGAAGATGTGAATATCAGGATCTGATAATCCACAATATTTCTTTACATATGCTGGTATTTTCAACTTTTTCAGAAATGTGGCAGTTGCGATCCATATGAAATCTCACTTCCGCTTTGTATTGTCCTTGAATTAGGATCAGAAAGTAAGTCACAAACTCGTCCGGTGTTTTTGAAAACACGAGGACCACTTGTTAGAATGAGACTTTCTATGCCTTTCCAAGAAAGGGCTTTAACATAATTCGTGTAAGGCACAGGAATTCGTTGTCATGCCTCTAATTAAGAGGGATTTTTCAAAAGCCTTAGATTTCTCTTCAATCTTTCATCGTAGCACTTCCGATGCACATGTACATTACTCGGAAGTGCATATACTAACCTCTCATGAGGGCTTTAGTAAGTGCATGTGAAGATTTTTTAAATAGATGCATGTGCAGATGTACATGCACATACTCGTTTCTCTTCGTCAACAGATGTATGAGCATATGCATATGCTCATACTTTTTTTTTTTTTTTTTTTTTTTAGCTATGCACTTGAGAATGCTAGTTCATCCTTTATAAGGATTCTTCCTTGATTAGTGATTTAATTTGATAAGCTTTAAATGCTTTTGCATTGATATTGCGAAATAAGGCATAACTACTTCCGAAATACTTGCAGTAGCAAAGATTCTTCTTGTCACAATGAATTTGCATGTCTTTTTAAGGACTTTTTGTTCACAAGTAATGTCTCATTAAGATCTTAGGCTTGAATTATCACTTCCGGCATTCATTTCCGCCCTTTGGAAGTTGAACTTTTATGCCTCTTTTCGAGGGATTTTTATTCATAAGCAATGTCTCATTGAGACTTGCTGACCACTTCTGGCGTTTGTATCCATTTCTTGGAAGTGAATCATCATACCTCTTGCGAGGGCTTTTTTCTATAGTAGTAAAAATCCAAAATGGATATGTTGCTTGCACAGGGCAAAGTAATTCATGATCATATGCCTCTTATCAAGAGGGCTTTCTGAAGATTATACTTCATCTAGATCTTTTATCATAGCACTTCCGATGCAAATGCACATTATTCGGAAATGCATATGCGAGGCCTCTTATGTAGGCTTTGGTCGAAGCACTTCCGGGTCAAATGTATGATACTCGGAAGTGCATATGCATAGGAAGATGTGATCATTTTTAGCTTGGCCAGTAGTTTAGCATTTGCGATCCAGTCTTCAAATTTGGAGTGTTCTCACATGGAGGCAGGAAAGTAGAGCACAAGTGCGTCTGGTGTTCTTGAAAACACGAGGACCATAGATCAAAATGAGATCACCAATGCCTTTCCTGAAGAAAGGTCTTAGATCAAAATGAGATCACCAATGCCTTTCTGAAGAAAGGTCTTAGATCAAAATGAGATCACCAATGCCTTTCCTGAAGAAAGGTCTTAGATCAAAATGAGATCACCAATGCCTTTCTGAAGAAAGGTCTTAAATCAAAATGAGATCACCAATGCCTTTCCTGAAGAAAGGTCTTAAATCAAAATTAGATCACCAATGCCTTTTCTGAAGAAAGGTCTTAATATTGTATTACAGCCGCAACAAGCATAGCTTACTCGGAAACGATCATATCAGCCTCTTATTTGAGGTATTTATAATGATACTTCCGACGCAAGTGCAACTTGCTCGGAAGTCTTCAACTAGTATCTCTTTTGATAGATCTTGTTGTAATACTCTCGATGCGAGTATAACTCATTCGAAAACCTTCGATCAGTATCATCTTTTAAAGATCTCATAATGACACTTCCAACGCAAGTGTTAACTTACTCGGAAGTCTTCGTCTAGTATGCTTTCTTGAGAGGTCTTATCATGGCATTTCCGATGCAAGTGTAACTTACTCGGAAGTGTGCATACGTATCTTTTCTTTAAAACGATCATATGCATAAGCACATCTGAGTGCTGAAACGATCATATGCATGAGCACAGGTAGGTGCTCATATATTTTATTTATTAAGTATATATATATATTTTTTTATCAAACACTCAGCATGTGAGTGAGCCATTGATACTGGCTTGGTGCGAGAATATTTTAAAAAGATCACTTTCCCGCTCCAATTTGATACTGGGAATTTCTCTAGATTTAGAAGACAAAAACTCATAAGAGTTTCTTTGAATCTTCAGGTATTCATCCAATGCATTTTTAAAGGATCTCCAATTATATCTTCATCCGTCAAACTCCGAATAACATTGTTAACAATCTCATTCGACATTTCGTTTACCACTTCCGACACTTCGGAAGTGGGTCTTCGGGCCTCTTAGGAGGGCTTCGGTAGATGCATGTGAAAGCTTCTTTAAACAAATGCATATCCACTGCCCTCTTTGAGTCAATATTGGCACCCACCGCTCTTGCTAACATCCAAAATTCCACATGCTAACATCCAAGGATCCACATACAGTGCTCTCTTTGAGTTAATGTTGGCACCAACTGCAATTCTTTATAATTCATTTTTTCCTGATACATCTTTCAAAAAATTTCCACCATAAAAGCTAAAGATAACATTAGTGGTAAGGTGAAATATGCAACGCATTTAACTATACCATCATTGCAACCTCTTTTCAAGCGAAAGTAATGAATAAAATTTTCGTGTGAACCACCATTATCCATATATATATATATATATATATATATATATATATATATATATATTATGTTAAGAAATCCATTTGTTTTTATTATTATTTACCTTCCGAATAGCAAGCATACTTAACTTGCTTGTGTGATAGATGAAGCTCCGTATTGTATACTTATGGATGAAGCTCCGTCTTTTTGTAACCATGCATAAATGCCACAAAAGGCACATCCAAATCTCAAAATTGATCACTTTGTTCCATGTATTAACTGTTTCTCAAGAGCAACTTGATGTCAAAATCTGACCACCGTCATCTGCTTTAATTATAAATCCACCATTAATTGCATAAAAACCTGTTGTAACCCCTTCGGTATCTGATGGGTATTCCGCCAGAATACTGATTTCTATTAAGTTTTAATGAAGAGGTCCTTCCAAGATTGCAAGCCAAATTGTCACCTAATCATCTTGACAACCAGCCCAAGAAATTGCAAGCTTAAGTTCTCTTGCTTAAGAACCGAGAGTCTAAAGTTGTCAATCTAAAACTCCGAACGAAATTATACCACTGTTTTGCACCAATACTCCCTACTGATCGCCGAAATAAACACCGGTTTTGAACTTTTTCGTAGGACCGGAATATTTGATATGAAACGAAGAAATCATTGATTTTGAAAATGCTTCTTAACTTACCAGATTCTCAAATTCGATTGGAATGAATCTGAACCTTTACCTTTGGTCTTTGGACATAAACACCAGAACACACCACATAAGTTCGATGATTTTCACCAAAACTTGTCAATAATTGTTCCTCTGATTGTCTCGAAATGCAACCTGATTTTGTTCTAACATCTTACGATGAACATATAACTCATCCCGAGCCACATCGGAATGCGATTACGGCCACAATTGTGCATTCACTTTACACCAATTCTTCAGATTTCGTAATGCGTTGGCCGTTACTTCGCTCGTTTGTGCCAATTCACGCCAGATCTGATTTTCTATGCACAGAGATTTCACTTTATCTTCCAACGCCCAATTTAACTTCGTCATTTTCACAATTTCCCTTTCCTTCGTTCTCAGTCTCCGCGTGATACCTTCCTCAATCGACGCCATTAATTTTATTGAATTTCTCCTTCGTCTTTCTTCGACCTCGCTTCTCACTTTCTCCGTATGACGAGCAACGAATTGATCGATCTCGAACTGTTGTTGCTGGATCTGAGAGGAGATGTCATCGCCGAGAAACGAAAACATAAATGTTGCGAAACGGTCAATCGGATTCCAGTTGCTGTGTGGCTCACCGGAAAAAGTATAGACGGAAGAAAAATCTCTAGATTGCTTTCTGGAAACCGGGAGAGTACTGTAGGTGAATTCAGTGTCTGCCTTGGCCAGATCTAGATTCGTGAAACCGGAGGAATACATCGAAAGGAGTGTGTCGACGGTGGTGGTGCCGGAGAGAGGATACGTCGTACTTTATATTATATATACACCTCTAAACGAATACTAAATTCTGAGATTACGGTAACTTGTACTGGATTCCTCTTTTGTTGACTTGAGAGTCAAAATTAAACAACTCAAACATGAATCAGTATATATGTGTACCAGATCATATCAAATTGTGAAATGAAGAAAATATTTCTTATCTTAAATCAATATTTTCAAATCTGAAAAATATGAAGATTTGATCTTCCCGAAACATTTAAGCACACTTGAGTGCTCCTCGAAAAGAGCAAACACTAATTTAACTACTTTACTCTTTTTTTTTTTACAAAACTAATCGCAGTTTTTTGTTTTTCTTTTTCTTTTTACGCCAAATCATAGGGAAACACAAATTAGACATTGAATATGCCTAAATTAAATTTCACAATTAACAAAACTGATGATGAAGGCTATGATTCAGATAAGGAATTCGAAAATATTTATAGATCCGAATGTTAATTTCTCTCACACATAGTGATACAATCACTGTGTATTTCAAAGAAACTTCATGATTTCTCAAAATTTTTAAGAATTAGATTTCATACCTGAAAGCTATAAGTCATGATTTCATCATACCTGGAATTCATATACAAAGGCTCAAGGATTATAGATCTGGAGGTTACCAATCACCAATAAAAACTTGAATCAAGCCATTAGCCTTCAAACTCAAATTGATGTTTTCTGGACTTCGAAAGCATCATAACGCCATTTCTCATGTTCTCTCGAGTTGATTCTTTCTCCATTTTTGCAGAAATCAAAGAATACGGATGGCGCCAATTGATGAACCATAGAATCCCACCGCATGCAGATAAGACTCCATGATTCAACATGATTAAAGCAATAATGAAGATCGAATGCATAAAACAAGTAGGATCAAATAGAGATTTCATTGATTGGATGTGAGATTACACGTGAGAGAGAGAGTTACAAGTGATCTAGAGGAAACACATAGTTAAAGGTGTAAAATCTGGGATCCCCTATTATGAGCCTATAAATGCCTATTTATAGTCTCTTAGCTGTAACTGCCTTTTGACACTTGCGCTTGCGTTCTCGGAATTGTAACACTTGCACTTTCATATGGGCTTCGCTCATCAGCATCTGCTGATCCTTCATGTGCACTTCCGAGTCCAAGTGCATCTGATATTGACCCATCCTCATCAGCTATATTAGCCAAAGCTTTTTTTTTATAATATTTCGCTGTTAAAAAAATTAAATATAAGAAGAAAGAAAATAATAAACTAAAAAAACCAAAAAGAAAAGACAAAAAAAATTTAGAAATTAGAAAAAAGAAATGAAAAGGTTAAATGTAAATGTAGAATGCAAAATTTAAACGTGAGACCTAGGGGTTTAAACCTAGGTTGAAAAAAACGTTCTACAGTAGCTTGGTGGTCAACTAGGATTAAGAGAATAATCGGTGATTAGTCGAAGATTGACCGTGTTTGAGAGGATCAATCGGTTATCGATTGGTTAAAAGTTGCTTAGCGATTAGTCGGCGATTATTCAAAGGCTCAACGAGATTTTTATAACCATGGTTGTATATATTTAAACACCACAACAAATAACTCGATAATTTATTTACATTTACTATATATATACATTTTAGAAATATATAAAAAACTAAAGAACTGAGGCCCTATGCCCTCGCTTACACCTTACACCTTACACCTTACACCTTACACCTTACACCGTCGTTATCTTGTTTTTTGTGAAAATTCTACAACCCACGGAATTGTGATATATGTTTGTCATAATTCATATATATTCTTTGCCTGCCATCTTGCCACGGAACGTCCCTTCGCAATTGCTTTTTCATACTTTATTTCGTCCCAATCAGTTTTGTTTCTTTCGAAAAGCCTAAACCATCTTCATTTAATATATATAAGTGGTTGATTTTGTTGAATCACATAGAAGACAGAACATGAAACTTCTATTGTGGTGTAGTGATAGAAAGTCTATGTTTTTTATTGGAGATACATGTTCGATTTTTACAGGTAACACTTTGGAAGTGGCATTGGCGATGAGGAAGACTTGGGACTGAAAGGTCACAAGTTCGATCTCTGAGCTCCCAGGTTTTCTCACCCGACCGCTCGCGGAGATGGATTTTCCCTGGAATGAGCTCAACTGGTGTAAATAGTCCCCGGGTTTTTCGGAACATTCGTTGACTGTTAAAAAAAAAGATAGAACATATAGTTTATAATCTTTGTTTTTTAATAAAAGGGTAACCTTGGTGAATCCTTACTCTCCATTTCTTACTATATATGTTTTCAAGCTTTGAAACATTGATTTGTTTCTTACTATATATGTTTTCAAGCTTTGAAACAATGATTTGTAAGGCTAAGGGTTATGGACTACTCTATATTTTTTCCACCACTCAATTTTACATTAACAGCCACATCAGTTTCTTTTTTCATCCACTTTGTTCTACTCATCAAAGGTTATGGAGAACTCTACCATTCGAGAATTAAAATGAAAATATGAGGTTAAAAGTATTAAAGGGGATACAATGTAAATTGAGGGCCTATAAGTCAAATGACATCAACTTTCGTGTTGTTAGAACCTTATCCCTACTATCTTTACTTTTATGATTTCTTAAATGTACTCAAGAAAATTCCAATTAGATCATTGGCTATGCTAACTTTCATAATTTGTCGTTTACATGAAACATCAAATTAATAAAGTCATCATAGTATTTAATATTTTGTCACTTTGCATATATATATCAAAAACATGTGTAAAAAATAACCTTGACATCTAATTTTGAAGTCCTTTCTAGCAACCAGACTTCATATTTCACACACTACATAATACACATATCTGAAATTGACAAAATCTCCTAGAAAATAAAGTATAAAACTGATCATGCAAAAGAAATCATTGCTTGCAAGTAGTTTCTTCCTTATTTTTTGACCAAAGATACTGTGACTAATTATACGTGTGAAACAGAGGCGGATCTACCTAGGACCCAGTGGCCAGTGAGGTTCTAGGCACCCACTTATATTGTAAAATTTATAGGTAATTATTGAACCGAATGATTAATACACCCGTTTTTCTTTTCCGAGGCACACAAGACACCAAAGTTTGTAAAAAATAGCTTCTTTTCAGCTGTTTTTTAGCTGTTTTTTGCACCCTCAAGGTTTGTGAAAATAGCATCTTTTTAGATGTTTTTGGAACCCAAAGTTATAAAAGTTTTTAATAAAAGTAACTCATTTTAATACTGTTTTTTTATTTATTTTCTTTTTTACTAATTTTTTATAGTGACTGAACAAATTTTTCTAGATCTGCCACTAGTGTGAAACTTTATTTAAGAAAAATATATGACGGTGTTGCAACCGAGAGTCCGAGATCATGTATATATGAGTACAAAGTCTTCCTTGAAAGCACCATATAATAATAAAACTAGAATTGCAACATAGAAACATGATACTATAAATTCATAACCACAAAGTTTAAGTCGTGTGGAAGTCTTTGGTAAAATAATAATAAATAAAACAATTACCAGTTAGGCAGTTACCGTATAAATTAAGTTAGTCATTTTGGTAGTGTGAAATCCATGTCATCTCTCACATTCTGGTCACATATCAGCGTACACGCAAGGACAATCATATGGTCGAGACTCGAGAGTAGAACAAATCCCATTGCCTTTATCATTTAACTTTAAAGCAAAATTATAATATGTTATCTGCAAATTTTCCAGTTTCAATATAGACCACACAAGTTGAGACACAAATCCACACCAAATCGCATTAACATATTAATTTAATCATAAACTCCTTTGAGTACATATTGTACCTTGTATCATCATCATGTCTCTATGTTTTTTTTACCTTCGTCTTTCGTGACATATTCTTTTATAATTTTTGTAATTACTAAATGCATATTATATATATCAATATATCATAGCTTGTTAAAATATATAATTCGACAAATCCTTATATTTGGCCGGGAGATGTTTTTTTGGGTGTATAAGATGTGCGGATCGTATAAAACACATGATTTAAATAGGGCATAAGAAAACAAAATTTCTTCTTTATATATTATCATACTAGGTTAGTAACCCGTGTACTACACAGGTTGAATTTAGGTTCATAATATTAGCTAAATATAAAAAAGATTAAGAAATTTAAAAATTATAAATGACATAATTCATTATAAAATATTAATTGATAATTTAATAAATTAAAGATGACAAATTCTTGATTTGTTTCCATAAAAAGACTTAAATTTTCGAGTTATCAACTCTACATTATGTTTGCCATTTTTTAAATTAAAATTTTAATTTAGATAAAATTGGTAATTAGTCTTGATTGGTAATTTACTAAATTGTAATTGAATCTTGTATTGACATGTGACATTGGTGATGTGGACACCTTAAAAAAAAGACATGTGTAAACCATTTTATTGCTTTATTAGTATTAAGATGTCATCTGATATTTATTTTTTAAAATTTTTTTAAGTTCAAACTTATATTTAAAGTAATTAAATAAGTAAATTATTTAAGTCTAATAAATGATAAGGGAGGGAGAATCGTGATTTATTAAAAAATTATATATAAAGACATATTTTTTAAACTCGCACCGTGCACCCGAATCTTGTAGACGCCTCTGATATTTGGGTAACCCGCTCTACTATGCATATCAACATAAGTTCACACAAAACTTGATGACCCACACCAAACCTAGTTACGTGTAAAATAAAGAAAATTCAATATATCATCTAAATTAGTTGATTTAGATAAAACGTGTTGATTCAGACAAAACTATGATATGTACCAAAACATGTCCAAATAGCAACTCATTACAAACAAGAAACTATTTAAACAACAAGCAAAACATAAGCATTGAATATAACTTTATGTTGAAGCCGAGTATCGAGGAGTTGCAAAGATGATTTCTGAAGTCTGCTAGATCCGCAACCTTTTATTGGAACTTCACCGCCCCCTGCATAGGCCTTCATTGTTTATTGGGGTTAACGCAAGTGCAATTTATATTACCAATAACCCGGTTCACATTCAACGCACTAATCACATATATAGAGATTATAGAGATGGATATTCATTTTGTTCAAGAAATGGTTAAACGAGGCTAGATATCAATTCCGCCCACATACCAAATTGTTAGACATGTTTACCATGGGCCTTTCACAGATTCTCATTGATGCTTTCCGATCTAGTCTGAACATCAGTTAACCTCATTCTTCAACTGCAAATGTATCTTAGATATTGTAGAATTGTCCCTCGAGATTAGGGATATTCGATTAGCAATTATTTTGTAAACCGGTTGTATTTGTATTAGATTTCTCTCATATATCCTTATAAATATTATACCTTGGTATCTATAAAATCATTCATAAAATTAAACCATTTTTTTAACAGCTAAAATAATCACATGCAGTTTCACTTTACAGGATTTGAACGTCCAACCTCTTGACTGGGAAGCCACGATTACCACCAAGATGTCCCTTTTACACATACGTTATTATTCTAAAAAAGAACACAAACGTATGAATACATACAAAAGGGTATGAATTACTTGGAGCAATAACGGTTAAAAAAAAAACTCATTAGGACCGAGACACAAGTCGATTCACACGTACTACAGATCGAAAATCATGCTGTGAGATGCATTTAATATAACTTAACAGTTGAAAAACACATTTTTTCAATACTTTTTTCTCCCATAATTTCAAATATAAAAGATACCGGCCGCAACTTTGTATCAATCCATTAAATTACTATTTTTATTTTTATCATATGAAAAACTTCATGCAGATCATCTCAACATGGAGGGTTCAAATTTGTTATTACTTTTATTATTGTTTTTCACATGTAACAAGAATTATACGATGCTGTCCATGAATGGTATCTTCTATATATATATAGTGAAATTTACAATAGGATCGCATTAACACAATAGCTTGTTGACTTACTAACCTTCAAGTAACTTGGTTGATACGCATTTGTATTTAATAAAAAAACAGATAATAAGAACTTCACATGGTTGGAGATAAAAAGTAATTAACTAATTAAATAAAAGGTAGTTAGTTACTAATCACTTGAGTTTAAGATATGGCTATAAACAATTTGGTGAAGGATTGATTCCATCTCCTTTCATTGGTAAGCACTTTAACATGCTAAATAAATGTCTATATATTATATATAAAAGAAGTTTGATGGCAACAAGCAATGAATTTTATGAGTGTGATTCCAAAGCACAAAACACTAATATGAGATGTGCCAAATCATTCTATCATTCTTACATCATCCCCATTCACTTGGATGATCAAAGAACTAGAAGAACTTAAAGGCTACATTTTTACCATAAGAGAAATAAAAAATAGAACATTAATAATTTATTTATATGTATTGAAATATTTTAAAAATATAATATGCATTAATCAGAGCAAAATGTTTTAAAACTAGAATTTACTAACCGCGTATTGCCGCGAGATAATGTGGGTACACAAAACATGTGCATAGCTAGCTAAAGCGTAACGTAAAAAATAGAAATAATAAATAGTTGTTCAATCTTAAACAAAAAAGAAATTATCATCAAGAAAACACAAATACAAAATAACTTCGCAACGACATAATTGGCCAATATGACACTAATTAGACGTAACTGAACATTATTGGCTAATATAGTATTAACACTAAGGGAGGGGGGAGTGGTCACGGCTACTCTTCCAAGGCTTCCACGACTTCAAAACCACACAGTCGCCAGTCTGGTGGTTACTTCCAAAAAGTAGAAGTCCCGGCAAGAAGTAGTAGTCACGGCTAAATGTTGTTGTGTGTGTGTTTTGTGTGCCCATCCCGGCCAACTTTACCCCTACCACTTTAAATTCTACCAGCCCATTCAAAATCTTTCAAATGATATTGTTTTTCTCTTTCATACGTGACACACTCCTATTGTTACTATCATTAAACAATTAAATTACTCCCTCCTCCCTAATTGGCCCTAACTACACGTTATTGTCAAATAATGACACTAATTGTCAAGCCTTTACCAACTCAACATAGCTCCCATGATTGTCAAGCCTAACTACACGTTATTGACCCTAATTGACAATCACATACATTTGTTGACCATGGTCAACAACTCAACATAGCTACCCATGATTGTCCGGCCTTTTACATTGCTGCTTTTTAAGTTTCTAATTATTAGTAGTGTCATGTTTAATTAAACATCTTATTTTAACGTCCTTGCGTAATCTTTTTTGAATTTTCTCTTTTTACGTTATGTTATAACAATGTCATCATTTTCTATAGTCGCATTATCTCCACAGCAACGCACGATTAATAAAATATACTTTTTATTATTTTAGAAAATTAGCCAATATATTTGCAACCTGAACCAAAATCATTTTCTAGTGATCAAATTATGGCTATAAATTAACAATTTGCTAAAGGATTGATTCCACCTTCTTCCATCCGTAATCATTTTACATGCCGCATAAATGTATATTAAATATAAAAGAAGTTTGGGGGTAGCAGGCAATGCATTGAATGAGCTAGTGCATGTGATTCCTAGATACAAAACATATGTGGTATGCCAAATCATTCTAACATTCTACATCATCCAGTTCTGTTGGATAAACACTAAAAAAATCGCTAACTTTGCCTTTAAACTCCAAGAAAGAGATTAAAAAACGAACAGCACATCGTTTATATATGAACATATAATTATTAAAAAGTAAACATATAATTTTCTACCATTCTTTATTCTATTTTTCTATATATAGCATAATTAGACGACTAGTTTTATTTATACAATATAAACCCTCTTTTTGAGGCACGATTCAACTGGTTTTAAGCCCAAAATTCATTAATTTCATAAGAAAACTTAGCGTAACAAATTAACAATCGTCCACTTTATCGGTACTTAATTGAGACCATAACAACAAACCGATAGTTTCAAGTTGAAAGAGTTAAATAGTATAGACTAGTTTATATATATATATATTTTATGTTAATACAAGTCATTTAATATAGGTTTCATAAAACGTGCCTTGTAACTTGATATTATTTTCTCTTTAAATTGTGAATTTTAAGTAATTATTATCAAACTAGTATACGTAAACCCGTGCGTTGATAAAGATAAAATAGTATCAACTTGACATACCTTTTTTTTTTTAGTTTTGTTGATAGTTGGAATTTTTTTTTGGTCGACAACTATTTGGTTAAACTTTGATTATAGTCTTCAATTATGAATGTGTTGTTCTCTTTTTAGCTTCTAAAATTTGTTTGTTTAATTTTCTTTCTAAAACGAATTACGATAAAATTTAAACTCGTGTTTTTTTTTTCTAAAATCAATTTTGACTTTATGCGCAAATATATATATGTTTTTGTTTAATTTTTCATTTGGATATATACTAACCTTTACTGGTAATTGCCCAAAGATTAAAAAAATATCAAGGTTACAAAAATAACCATGTCAACTAGATGTACATAAATTTATTTTCAGTAAACTTAGACAAAATACTATAGTGCAGGAGATCCTCTTAACATTAAACCTTTGAAATAGTAGAGATTTGGGTTACTATTTATTAAAATTCTTAATAAAATATTAACATAAAATATTTAATAACGATACTCTCGTTATTTTACAAGAAAAATATAGTAGTATACCGAATACAAAAGGAATAAACAATATGAAACGATGAAAGTTAGCGTTACACAAACAAAATAGTACTCATATGCGATGAGTCGTTAATGAGTTGAATCTTCAATGCCTTTTTAAGTCTTCAAGTTCAACGAGTGCTCAATACTTGAATCTCCATGTGTACAACTTCGCTCCAACACAATCAACAAATTAGTTGTTAGTGGCGGTGGTTGAGGATTGGGTTAAACCCGGGGCCCTTAAAACAGATTGCGTGTTTCCACGCGAACACTCATATGTCTCCCAAGATACAAAAACCGGAACAATATTTATACGGCGTGAGATTACCCACACCCAAGGTTCCACCGAGGAATCTGGTGTTAGGATATTTAGGAAAGAAAGATGGAGGATACGAGAGAGTATGGAGATGCACAATCTCTAAAATACAAGAGTGCTCTCCATATTATTTCTCTCAAGTGGAAAAAATTGGTGCTCCCAAATTTTCATGTGTGGGAGATAGTGTACATGTTTTTCGGTATCTCAAAGTGTATCATTAAATGAACTCAAAGGTCCATTATATAGTCACATTAGACAAGAAACCGAAAAAACTATTAATGTTGTAGTCAACAACATTTAATGGATGTAAATGATTTTGACTGAAACTACCGATGCGTTTATATATTTCATGCTTATTTCATAATTAAACGCATGTCCTTATTCGGTTTTTATATCAAAACATGTGTACTTTGAGCTACTTTATATGTTTTGTAGGTTGTGAAGAAAACGAGCCTAAGCAGTGCAACTAAGTCAAATTTGAGGCTAATGAGTGAAGATCCAAATAATTAGCAAACAAAGAAGTTGGTACGTGATCAACACAAGAATTGGAGAGTCAAGGAAATGAAATATTATGAGTTTTGCAAGTCTTAGTGAAGATTACACAAGCAAGGGCAAAGAAAAAAGAAGCAAATTGAAGTTCGTCTGTTTCCACCGTCCACAGTCCCAGATTGGCGTCCGGACGATGATTTTGGCGTCCCGGGCGGCGCGGTTAAAAGAAATTCCGGATTTTGTTGTTTTGCTCGAAAATTTTAAGGAGTATTTAACCCAAAACTTAGGGTTTCGAAGGGAATAATCCCCTGGAGGCTAAGAGACGAATTTTGGAGATTCTTGGGGTGCTTTTCAACCATTCCAATCACCACAATCAATCCGGTAACGATTATGAATTCGATTTCTGAAGGATTCAAGATGAGCATGCGTGGCTAATCTTCCATTGATCAACCTCGAGAGTAGGGTTAGTTAGGGTTTTGATTTTCTTTGTTTGATTGTACTTCTACTGGGTGTAAATCCAATCATTTAAATGGTGATTGGGTGAAAAACCATTGATTGTTTAACTTGATTAAAGATTGGTTTTACTGGCTTTGAAGTTCTTTCTTGTTAATTGCATGCTTAACTCTCGAGAATTTATCAAAGTTATTTCTACCTAATTGATATACACTAAGACAACATCTTAGCTGGAGCTGTTATTCGGTTTCGGACCGTTAACCAGCATCTGCCAGATTCCTTGGTCTTGTGTGTATCCTTCAAATTGAACACCAAATCAATTCATGTCTATGTGAAAGCTCTTAGTATAATCAAACTGGGATTTCATTACCTATTTCTAACCTGAACCTCGAGGATGGTCATTTTGTTTCCATAAGTTTTCACAATCACAATTCAATTTCAAGTTTACATTTTTAAGCAATTATCTGTTTTAGTTTATTTTCCGATTCCAAACCAAATCAAATCATCATCTTTTTCACTTCTTAGCTTTTAATTTAGTTTACTAATTAATCAATTAAACAACATCACCAACCACAAACTCTTCGTGGTTCGACACCCTGCTTGCCCTAACTAGTTTAAGGTAAAAAGGAACATAAACTCTCTTATCTTTGATCGATACCTTCGACGCCGATCAACTACCATCTCAATTGATGGCAAGTTGAAAGTGTCTTTGAGTGTAACTGACAACCATGGAACAACTTGGAGCACACGCGCTAAAGAATTGCGACATGTGGCACATGATTTTCATCTGCGCCCACGCAACGATGCCACCAGCACCATGGTTCTGCACCCGCCCTATGGGCTACTGACACCATGTTTCCATGCGCAAACCAAGCAGTCGTGCATCTGTTCTTGCGTTTCGTGGTCCAAGTCGCGCACATCTCAGCCCTGCCAATCCGCATCACTCACCTGCACTAGGGGTTGCGCCAATCTGGAGACGCGTATGACAACCGAGTCCGCGTATCGGCCTTGTCACACACCGACTCACGTCGCGCCACCTTTCGTTGGCTACTTTTGCGCGCAAGACATGATCCCCTGCGCATATGAGTATTATTGTGTTTGTACAATGCTAACTGACATCATTTCATAGTGTTTTTCCTTTTGTATTAAGTATAGATTTTCCATGTAAAATATTGAGAGTATCTTTATAAAATAGTTTATGTGAATATTTTATTAATACTTTTATAAATAGGGACCCAAATCCCTACGAAACATAATTTATGTAATGTTTGGTATGCATGAATGGAGGGTACAAAATAAAATGAGTCATTACGTAGAAATGGAATAATGACATGTTTGGTACACTTTGAAATGGAATGAACCATTACTTAAAGTGTGATCCTTAACATTATTAAAGATTTTCATTTCTTAGCGGATGTGTGCTTATTTTCGATTCCTGCAAATAATGGAATGGAAACTTTTATTACATTTGATTTTTTTTCTTAAACTTTTATGAAAACAAATAAAAAATAAGAATAAAATATAAAAAAGTACAAATAAAGAGGTAAAAATAAAAAATAAAAAATAAAAAACGAAAAAAATAATGAATAAATACAAAATAAAGAAAATAAATTAAGAATAAAATAAAATAACAGAAACTAAAAATTAAAATAATAAAATAAGAACATAAAAATTAAAATATTAATAAAAATAAATCAATAATTCATAAGGTTAAAGATTAAAAATAAATGAAATTGAAAATATAATAATAAAACAATTATATTAATTTTGAATGAAAATGTTGAAAAATTATCTTTCATTACTTCGTGTTTACTAATTATCAAACAACACGAAATAATGATTTACTTCATTCCCACATAATAATTAAACAAGATAGAATGGTAATGATCCATTTTATTCCCTCAACCATTCCATTCATTTGTTCATTCCATTCCTTTTTTTACATTCATTCATACCGACTTTTAGATTACTAAAAAATTGAGCTTGATTTACTATTATATAAAAATATTAGGTTAGTAACCCGTGTACTACACGAGTTGAATTTAGGTTTATAATATTAGATAAATATAAAAAATGATTAACAGATTTGAAAATTATGAATGACGCAATTATTTATAAAACATTAATTCATAATTTAATACATTAAATAAATTGATTATTTTTGATAAATTGTTAAATAGTTTCCTTAGAAACTCAAATTATTAGATGAATTTATCATCTACATTAGGTTTGGTAGTTTTTTAATAAAAATTTAGTTTGAACAAAATTGATAATTAGTTTTAATTGATAATTTAATAAATTGTTAATTGATTGTGGTTTTAACATGTGACACTGATGATGTTGTCCCCTTAGAAAAAGACATTTGACAACAATTTTAGTGTGTTATTGAAATTATGACGTAATTGTTTTAAACGACTATATATATTAGGTTTTTGTAGTAGATCTTACCCAACATTTTTATTTAGTCATTTATTTCTTTAAACATTAGAAAAAGAATACTTTCAAAATTTAGAACCCTTTTAAATGTAAGGCCTAAAGCCAAAAACTATGCTCATGCTTTGCTAGCTTGTTGCTCGAAAGATGGTTTTTCATAAAAGGTTTGGTAACTACTTTTAAGACTTATTTAATTATATATATGGTAAAAAATAGGAGAAGATTTAGAATTTTTATTTATTTAAGGGAAAAAGACGAAACTAGCCGGTTTGACCACAGTTGGACGAGAATAGCCGGTTCGACGGTCGTCCTAGCCGCTCAATCACGGTCGGACGACCGTGAGTTTCCACCAAATCACCGTCTGACACGTATACGTTTTTGACGGTCGCCCGACGGTGCGACTGGTCGGCACGACCGTCGAAACATTCTGTCTGCGACGGTCGGCTCAACCGTCTGACACACTGTCGGGTGTGCCACGACCGTGAATTTTTTTTTTTAATTCGAAAAAAACAAATTATAGATGGTCGTCCGACCGTCGGGGAACACGGTCGCGGTCAGAGAATCCACGGTCGTCCGACCTTTTAAGAAAGATTTTTTTTTTTTAATTTTAAACAATTAAAATGTTTTTTATTTTTATTTTTATAAACAATAACTTTATTTCAACTCTATAAATAGGAGGAGTTATGGATTCAACTCTATCAAATTGGAAAAATGTCATCTAGACGAAAAAAAGAAACACTCGTGAAACCGATTCTGCTTCTAACTCATTTGAAACCATTGACGAAATTCCACCACCTGTTGAGAAACAAGTTTGGAACTTTCAAAGTAAAGAAAATTGGGCTCCAAATGTTTTACGCTTCTTTTATAGTGGTATGGATTCTTCGTTTTGTACAATTTCTTACATGGGATCCTATACACTTACGAAAGAATTTTGGGGCTCACTTCTTGCGTTGCATGGAAATCCTCGTATAGGAGCAAGTGTATGTCATTCTTTATTTTATATTTAAAACGTATATTTAAATATAAATGTTGTTCCTAAATTTACTTTTTTATATTATAGCACGTATCTGTCACACCCCCAAAATACCACTAACGGAGTTTATACCGTTAAGGGGCGCGACTAGACCAGGATCCACAACCACAGTTACAAATACTAAACGAATCAGGGTTAGTTCAAACACAAATTATAAGTCAAAGTTTCAAACACAACGCAGCGGAATAAAATATTGTCTTAGCACTAACCACGTGCTTTACATAAACATTGTTTTAAATTCCCAATTTAGTTTAAATCAAAACAAGGATCTTCAAGTGCCATGCCAACCCGCTCCGGATACTCCTTAGCGATCTGCAAAAGTTTAAACCACGCAAGTGTCAACCTAACGGTTGGTGAGTTCACAGTGGGCTTGTCATGCATTGGCCCAGTCTCATGATCATAGTTCGTGTCAAGATATACTTACGAAATGTTTATTTGTGAAAAGCAATGCTCGTATTTAATTCTCAGTTTATAAATGATTTGTTCCGTGACCACGTCATCGGGTATGTACTAGTTCCGTAAAGTTAAAGGACTCAACCGATATCGCGGGTAGCTAATCCGTTGTTCCATGCTCTAAGGAAGTTTGTACCAAAGCTGACTTATTTTGTGGGGGCCGAGCCATCCCGTTCGGTGCGGACCAAGTCATCGCGTTTTCTGCCTCCCCCGTGTCCTCTCGGGACCACGGTCAAATAGGCTGATATTGTACCTCCGTGCACTCCCCGTGCCACGGGGCGGAGTTTGTCAAACTCCAGTAGATCTACCCAACATCCCCTCGCTTTCACAAATTAATGGCACAATTAAGTTGAGGACTTTTAAGTTATAAGGCATCCTTAGAAAACATGTGATATCATATGGTTTAGACTTTAACCTACACTAGCCATATTAAAACAGTTTTTGTTTCAGAAATCGTTTATTCAGAATTCACAAGTGTTCCCATAAAACACATCAGTTCATCAAGTGGGTGCCAAGCATCCCGTGTTCTTATGCTTATCAGTGAGGTGCCTAGCACTCTCGAGTTTGTCAGCATTGTTTTTCGTTAAGTTATTCGGTGTGGCCCATCGGACTCACGGTAAGCGGGTTAGTGACACTCACCTTTGGTTGCACAGCTACACTTCAAGTGAATCCAATATTGTTGTTTAACGAGGACCTAGAACACGTTTAGGTCTTAAGTATTAGTTTCGTGTCTAATCTTTACTTAACGTCACTATGGCCCATAACATAGCACGTTGCAACTATGACTCGACATACCGACACACGACACCAATGGTTGATCATAAACAAGGGTTCATTTGAATCAGATATCAAACATATTTCATCATGGCAAAATCATGCAAGTCATGGCATAACACTTAAACAATTTCACAAGTTTGGTTTTTAGGTCAGGCCTTAGTTTCGCTAGCATAGTTTCGCTAGGCAGTTTCGCTGGGTGCACGGGCAGCACTTTCGCTAGGCAATGCCCGGTAACACAGTTTCGCTAGGCTAGTTTCGCCCGAAACTGCTGACGCAGTTTCGCTAGCCTAGTTTCGCAGAGAAACTGGTTTGAACTTTCGTTCAGGTATTTCGCTCGATAGTTTCGCTCGAGCTGGTCTGGTCAGGTTCCCGGCGACACTATAGTTTCGCTGGTCAGTGTCGCTGGAAGGATACATAATTTCGCTACTTAGTTTCGCCCAGAGAACAACAGTTTCGCTGGTCGCGAAAAACATACGGATTTGCCTAAAAATCAACCTAACAGCTTCTGATCATACATGCAATTCATTATCTAGCATCCATAGGCATTTACTAACATAAATCAAGCAACTTTAACAAGTTTAACATGCATTTTGATCATCAAATCTCTAAAATAGGTTCAAAACCCTAAAATGACCTATTTTGCACAAATCTCTAACATGGATGGATTTCACACGTAAAGTTACCAACTTTATTACAGATCTAGCATTTTAAAGCATGTATACAGAAGATCAAGCAATATCATGAAGGTTTGAGCATGCTTTAAGAAGAAAACTCATAGAAAACACATAAAGCATAGTTTTTGGGACTCACGGTTGATTATAGAATCGATAGATGAGATGAGATGATGGTCTGGAGGTTGGGGTCTTGGTCCTTAGGTGATCTTCTCAGCTGACCAGGAGAGTGTGTGTGTGTTGTTGTGTGATTTGAGCAAATGAGGCTACTAGGGTTTATTAAGTTTATTTATATCAGGGGCTAGTTTCGCTGGCAGTTTCGCTGGCTGGCGAAACTGGCTCTGGTCTCGGACACACTGATCAGTCAAGCCTGCTACCGGGCGAATCTGTAATTTCGCTCGGTAGTTTCGCTGACTACCAAATTCAGGCAATTTTCACATAATCAAGTATTTACAATTAATCATGCTATTCACCATAATAAGTCATGTATTTAAATCACATTGCACATAAGGACAATCAATGATGAACATACAACACATATGGACAGGTTCGGTGATCAACCAAAGGTCGTGGACGTATTCGGCCTAGTTATGCATTAGTTACTAGGTTAATACTTATAACGTAACTAACGGGTTTGTCTAACGGAAGTTAACCTTGAAATTCTCGGGTGTCACATCATTCCCCTGAAATTGGAATTTTCGTCCCGAAAATTATTCTTGTGTCGTAGCGTTCGCAGCATCAGCTGTCGTCGTTGCTATCGTCGCTGGGGAAAGAAAGCAAAAAGTTTTAGGGTTGTCACATCCTCCTCCCGTTAAGGAATTTTGGTCCCCAAAATTTAAATCATACCATGAGTTTCCGTGGACGTTTGCTCGAACAGGTGAGGATACTTTTTCTTCATCTGATCCTCACGTTCCCAAGTATATTCAGGTCCACGTCTTGAGTTCCATCGCACCTTGACGATCGGAATCTTGCTACGTTTGAGGGCTTTCTCCTCGCGTCCCATGATTTCTACTGGTTGCTCAATAAATCTCAAATGTTCGTCAATTTCCAATTCCTCCAAAGGAATTATTTCGATGTCCTCAGCCAGACATTTCTTCAGATTGGAAACGTGAAACACGTTGTGAACTCCATCGAGTTCAGCAGGGAGTTGCAATCGATAGGCCACCGGGCCTACTTCCCCAATAATTTCAAATGGACCGATGTAGCGAGGATTTAACTTTCCACGCTTTCCGAAGCGTATCACTCCCTTCCAGGGAGATACCTTCAATAACACTTTGTCACCCACCTCGAACTTCAGAGGTTTTCGGCGTTTGTCGGCGTAACTCTTTTGTCGATCACGTGCTGCAGCTAGCCGTTGTCTGATTTGAATAATCCGTTCGGTCATATCGTGGATAACGTCCGGTCCAGTGAGCCCTTTCTCACCTGTTTCAGCCCAACACACGGGCGATCTACATTTTCGGCCATAAAGTGCTTCAAAAGGTGCAGCACCTATGCTTGAATGATAACTATTGTTGTAAGAGAACTCCACCAGTGGAAGGTGAGTCTCCCAATCTTTTCCAAAGTCAAGAACGCAAGCTCGGAGCATATCTTCTAATGTTTGAATCGTTCGTTCCGTCTGACCATCGGTGAATTTTCAATAACCACGGGAGGTGGAACACTTTTCAGAATAACATCACCGAAAATCTGTTGAAAATTCTCCTTTTTGCACAAAAAGTTTGTGAAAGATGGTGAACTATTGAGATTATGCAACTGTCTTTTGAAATCACACACCTCAATCTTCATATTTGTAATTATCTTTTGCGCTTCAGCCAACTCTTTTTGTGTTGCAAGGAGTTCTTCTGTTGTTTTATTCAGAGTAAACTTTTCTCTCCTCAACTGATCATGAACATCATATGTTTCTT